>LUGF01041014.1:748571-763808 GCA_001625245.1 Calycopis cecrops | reverse complement strand
AAAATAAACTTAATCATCTTTTCCTGGAAAAGATCCCTCAATGGAGTAAGCGATGCTTTTGTACTTGCGTTTTAATATGTCAGTTTAGTATTTAACTTCATTTCCTATGTACATAAGTTGATAAATAAATAATCCGACTTTTTCAGCTGTGGACGCGTCAGTAAAATCTGATTATGTTATATGTGAAAATTTTAATGCCTCGTGGTCTAGTGGAAGCTCAACCACAGGTCGAGAGTTAAATCAAAAAAACGTTATTATAAATATTTCAAGATCTAATAACAGTCTGAAATTCTAGAGGCCCGCTAGTTATGATCGACTCTCATAAATCTGAAAAGAAATATTCTGTTTTCACAACGTTTTTTCATGTGCTATTAACCCGACCAAGTAAACATACGAGAGAGTTGTTTGTTTGGGAAAAAAACGAGAAAATGGTTTTAAAACTGACGATAAAATGTTATTACCAGGGGATCATGCACATCGAAGATATTCGAAACTGTTGATGTAGAAATATGGATGTATACGACTACAAATTGCTCTACAAAAGTTCTCGCTATAACAACCTTTAAACTTCATCAGAACCATTCCAAGGACTAACGCTTATATTACGCATACTCTGAACCGTTTTCCGTCTGAACAATTGAAAGTAGAGCGTATCGCGATAGCTTTAGAGTCTACTTAAGACTGATATGGATTCCGCTGAAAGGATAACTAAAATTGAATAGCAAATGTTTCTAATATCAATATAGATGAGATAAGACAGAAGTTAGATTCCATTACGTGTCCGCCATTTTGTTTTTATCGCCATTTTATGACGTTTATTTTTGGGATATCTTATAAATAATATAATATCGTTGGGGCTCTTTTTAGAACGCCTGTGTACCATAATTATACGCCGTTGATAAATAATTTATTTTTTAAGTTATATTATGACGTAAGACAAGAAAAACAAATTATGGATATCATAATAATAAGCTGTTATGCTATTGAACAATGAATATTAATTATTATTAATGAATTATTAATGAATATTTTATTGAAAGCCAAAATTCCTGCTTTTTATAAATATGTATATTGACTAACTGTATAAAGAGAGATAATTCAACTGAAAGTGAAAATGAAATAAAATAAATAAAAAAAATAAAATAAAATTGTAATAATTGAATTCTGTCCTCAAGCAGTAATCTAATCAAAATAACTGCCTAAAATCATCTACATACCCAGTTTACGACAAATATCGGCTTTGTACCTTTCATATTACTAAGAGAAAAAAAAACTACTTCTTATTAATGTGGAGCTGCTAGCTGAGTCCCGCGGTTTCACCCGCGTAAAGTATAGCCCAAAAGGGACCATTACTTTTGATGACACTAATAAAATAAAGATGAAGAGTTTGTTTGCTTGATCGCGCTAATCTTCACTACTGGTCTGATTTAAAAGGAATCTTTCAGTATTAGTTAGAGCATTTAGCGAGGTAGGCTATAGACTACTTTTTAACCGACTGCCGTAAAAAAACGGATTCATGTAAACGAAGTATGTGGTGTCCGCTAGTAGGTACTATAGGTATATATATTTTGTTATTCCAGAACGTAATTTATAACTTTGCCAAACATCAACCAAATCCTGTACTCATTGAAAGAGCAACAAACATACATACAATCTATCGCACTTACAATATTAGCAGGATATCAACTTAGATCAACAAAGGACACAAGTATTTGAAAATCGTATACGGCAAGATACATTCTAAAATACACTCAATAACGAGGAAGATAGGACGCATAATGTCGAACAAGTTAATCTAAAAGTTGAAAAATCTCTTCCAAGAAATAGATTACTCGCAACTTCTCAACTTCTATTAATAGCGTATTGATTTCTCCTTCACATTTATTAGGGTGCCCATTATTTTGGGATCTTTTCAAAAATAATTAATAAAATACGTCAGATTATTACGTGCTTGTAATTTTCACTTAGAAGATCATCTGCTAGGGAAATGATTTTGAAAAAAACTTGATATATAATTATTTAAAATGTCTTGGATAAAAGTTTACAAAAAGCTTGGTCGGATGGAACGTTGGAGCGTGGTATGCCAGGTGTGTTTAATTAAACTGCGTAAGGAATAAGAGTGTCCCATGTTTAAGGGAATTTTATTCATTACAATAAAACTACTGTTTGTAAGAGGTAGTGCTACACTGCATGCTTGCATGCAGCAGAATTGGGCCGGCACGGCCGGGGAGGTACCTCACACACACGAGACCGATGTCAGTCAAGTAACAGCTTTAAAGTCGCGTTTCATACGGTGTGTAAATAGACGTTGGCCCATGGAGGTGGGAGGAGAATGGAGGGCAGCGCATCTGTATAGCCTCTATGCGGATGTTGTTCGAAGTTTTACATCAATAATAGTCGAGCAAGAGCAATAAATGGTTTTGGATTGTGGTCATATACCAGATCGAAACAAGAGGAGCGGTGCTGCATGGCAGCCGAATTGTGCCCGCACGACTGGGGAGGTACCTCTCAACCACACGCTATGGGGCGTGTCGTGTGGTGTGAGTTTCCGGTGACCATGGAGGGGACGGAGGAAGGAGGATAACACATGTACTATCTCTATGCATGTTCATGGGTTTCAGTAGTCATAAAAAGGCTCCTACTGCTCGTTTGTCTGAATGAATAGAAATGAATAAAATGGAAATGGTAATATCCTAATATTAATATTATAAACGCGAAAGTTTGCGTGTTTGTTTGTTTGTTTGTTACTCCTTCGCGCGAAAACTGCTGAACCGATTTTCATGAAATTTGGCACACACATAGAGAGCAACTTGGATTAACACATAGGATTCCTAGGATTCCTATGGGATGCCGTGGGATGATTTTCCACGATATCGAAATTTACGCAGGTGAAACCGCGGGGCAGATCTAGTTATCTACTAATTGTAAAAATATTTTACTATTGGTACTCTACTCCAGCCCGAAGTAAAGTTCTAGTTAAACGATGGAAAGTTTGAAATCGTAATTTAGATTCGTGTGCTGTCATAATTTTTCAAGATAATTCGGAAACTTTACTTTTCAAAAACTAAAGCTTTTTATGATTATTAAGTATTTCTTTAGTATATTTCCTTTCAGTTTCGCTTCGCGTTTTCACCTGAGCAAAACCTATTTTATGTTCAATCATAATAAATCCCCAGTGTTGCTTCTAAATAACGTTGGTTTCAGCTAGTTAAAGAATTTTCATCAAGGAATCAATATTTTCAAATACCAATAAACAAACAAAGTTAGAAACTGTACCTCTATACAAAACTAGTACTTAAACGGTTGTAGAAAAATAACTCTTACCGCCATACCCATAACGATTAATATCAAATGAACACAGATCATAGAAATAAATAAAATAGAAGCCACATTTAATGACTTTGAGGTGAACTAGAGGAAAATATCAACTCAATCGTGGTAAGATGCCAATCATATTTAGGTTCTATTTCGGGTGTGTAAGGTACATATTGGTCTGTACCCTGTATGCACACGTGCATATCCGTTTTATTTTACAGCCTTGTGCCCCGCAAGGCCAGTACGGAAGTGCTATTTAAGGTCTAAACATAATGTTTAAAAATCTGTACGAAAAATGTGACCTAAAAAGTTATTTTAGACCTCTCACAAGCGGTCATAACGTTTTAGGTTTTTTTACTGAACTGCCTTAGAGGGGTTATTTAAGCGTTTGTGTGTCAGTACCATCATGAACATGAGCTGTCCGTCGTCCATTGGTAAATATTATTTTTAATGACTACTAAAAGAGCAGCTTACCATTTTTTTTCTACAATAAGCATATTATATATTTATACATTTATGTATGTATAAAATAACGAAAATAATATCTTTATTTCAGACATATTATATTTTTAATTATTGTTAGTAGTCTCATTCGAAATGGTAATTAATTGTAAGTCGTCATCATATTTCATTGACATATACATACAATGTAATTCAAATTAAATACAACCACTTTAAATTAAATTAATTTATTTAATAAAGTACACCCGGGACCTTAGCGGCCTTACGTACATTTTTTTTGTATTTCGTCGTGAAAGCAATCGACTAATGAATCCAAATGTCACTGGGTATATCTATCATTAGATAATATAACTTTTTTGTCACTCGTTTATACGATTTAGTTACAAAAACTGTCTTATCAATCTTCCAATCTGGAAGATTGATAAGACAGATTATAGCTCTGAGATAACTCTGCCTAGTATTACGTAAGCTAAAAGTTGGAAAACTTCGGTGGTCAATGGAGGTGGAAGGAGGAGTGAGGGCAACGCATCCGTATTGACTGTGCGGATGTCTATGAGCGTCGGTAGTTAAAACTAGCTCCTATTGTTCGTTTGCCCCCTTACACTATAAAAAAGGTAATGAGAACTTAAATACACGAACCGTTTCCGGCAGAGGGGATATTTGATAGTCATCAAAGAGTCAGACTGCTCGCTTGTCCAATCCAAGAGACAATCGCTGCAATAAAAATCTATTTACCTACCCTTGAATCAGTCTTGCGCCGGTGCGCTTTACCAATAAAAATAAACATGGCGGTCTATTTTCCCGGGAAACAAATCCAATTGCGAATGTAAACATTTTTTACAGGAGGCGAACGAGCAGGTGAATCTGCTGGTTGATCAACCATCATCATTATCAACTGCCTACGATGCGTAAAAAACTTGCTGAATTGACCTTTGACCATGACATGACATGACCATGACAGTCATACGGGCCCATCCATCTTTTCTCCGAACTTTTACAGGCCTTTTAAAAATAGATGAAGAGATGGTGACTATGTAACCATTTATATTTATTTTATTTATTATATTTTGTGAAAAAACATTCCTACATTTCCAAGCTGTGAATTTCCAGTGGCCTATTGGAGGAAGAAGAAGGAAAAAGTGCAAAAAAATACAAAAAAAAGTATTTCAGCAATATGTATAAAGTTAATTTAATGAATTTAAATAATAAAAATTTACAAAGTCTATAAATTTTTACGATATTTTCCCGGCGGTAACATGTAATTTACCTTCACAGAATGTCACGGAAGTCGCGGCAGGGGTACAGCATACAGCACCTGCTGCAGCTGCCCAACGCAGGCAACCCGCCAGGGGAGAACCCGCCGGACTCCTGCATTAAGGTAAGCAAACAATGACATTTTATTTATTATAAAACACAATAACAACATATTACGTAAGGGCTCTTACACACGAGCGGCATGTGGTCAGAGTTAACACTTAGCAAAGGTAGCTTTTAATATAATTGTCGTCTCTATACTTAGGAAAATTTTGGTTTTTAAGATTAAGTAAGAGGTAGTGCCACACTGCATGCTTGCATGCAGTCGAATTGGGCCGGCACGACCGGGGTACCTCTCGCTTACACGAGACTGGCGTAAAGTGACAGCTGTGCTGTCGCGTTTCGTGCGGTGTGTAAGTAGCCGGTGGCCCATGGAGGTGGGAGGAGAAAGGAGGGCAGCGCATCTGTATAGCCTCTATGCGGATGTTTGTGGGCGTCGGTAGTCATGAAAATGGCTCCGGCCGTTCGTTTGCCCTCCTATATCATAAAAAAAAACATGATGTTAATGGCATCATATTATGCTGTATGGTGTTAATGTATATAATAAAAAAAGACAAAAATGGACTAGTCGTCCTTTTAATATACCCGGAACACCCCAGTCCATCGAAGGCTCCACCAGAGGTTTTTGTTGGATAGTGAACCGAAAACCAAACCAACCTTTCGGTGCACCAGCCTGTTGGACCGTTAATGCATTTTTCTGCACAAAAAAGAGCATATGAACTATTGCTAATAATACAATTTTGAGGAAACATCTTAGCAGTGGGTATAGTGGCTTGAACACATCTGTTGAAGACTTGACATTTATTATATTTGTTCTTTTTTTTTTTGTTGAAAAAGTATTTAAATTGTTCTTTTTTTTGTCTTTTTGTTATATGTTCAAATTTTGTGCTGCATTTTGTCTCTTATTGTTTTATGGAGCATTGAATAAATGTATTTATATTCTATCCTATTTACACAACCAGGGGTTATTTACCACCTTAAATTCACAAAAAAAGTCAAAGCCTAGCCGTGCCGATATGCCCACAATGCAGCAGTAACACCTCTCACTGCTCATGTAATGTAAATTCCCGGAGATATCGCGTTCCCTGAATAATTAATTTGCGAAGTTCCGCGAATCACTTCAGCACACTCATTGCTCGCTATGTAATTTGCGATGGGTTTTACTTCAAACAATTTTAATAGCCCTCCTGTTCATGGATCAATACTGCCCAGAAACGGTTACGATCTTTTTATTGTATAGAGGGACAAACGAGCCCTCAGAGATCCTCCATATATGTAATTATACATTATACAGCGTTGATCTCCTTCCCCCTTCCCCCTCTATGGGCCAACGGAAGCTCACGCGCCGCACGAAAGGCGACAGCACGGCTTTAATTTTACGCCGTGTGAGCGAGATGTAGCCTCGATGTCGCCTAGTTAGGCTGCATTACAGCATACCATCACCTCTGGCTGAAAATCTGAGTGAAAATATAGAACTGGACTGAATAAAATTATTTTATACTAGCTGCGCCCCGCGGCTTCGCCCGCGTAAATTTCGATATCGTGGAAAATCATTCCATGGCATCCCTCAGGAACATTTTTTCGGGATAAAAGCTATCCTATGTTACTTCTAATACCTCCAAGAACATGTGTACAAAATTTCATGATGATCGGTTGAGCAGTTTTCGCGTGAAAGGGTAACAAACAAACTTACATTCGCATTTATAATATTAGTATGATTATTTCAACGTCATTATAATGTGATAATAGTAATTATGATGATGATGATGATGACGTTGATGATGATGATGATGATGATAATGATGATGATACCTGACGATGTATTCTCTAAACCGGTCGTATTAAATTAAAATCTGTCATTGCATAAAGTATTTTATATAACAAGTTATAAACACGAATTTCTATAAAATCATCTATAAATACAAATGTTAGGTAGGGCAGTTTTTGGAAGGATGGGGCAAAGAAGGGCAACGCATGCTACATGGACCGCTCGGCACTAGCGAGACGGACAATCGTGTTGTCCTAGTCCGACATGGGCATATTTAAAGAAGCCCTGCGGAGATGGTCCCAGAGATCGAATTCCTACGTCAAAAAAAATGTGCTTGCAATTTTTAAATGTTTTAATAGTTTCTAAGTTTAGTGTGTTCTAAGTATTATAGACAGAGTTACAGACAGTTATTATGGTAAGAGGTAGTGCCACACTGCATGCTTGCATGCAGTCGAATTGGGCCGGCACGACCGAGGAGGTACCTCTCGCTTACACGAGACTGGCGTAAAGTGACAGCTGTGCTGTCGCGTTTCGTGCGGTGTGTAAGTAGCCGGTGGCCCATGGAGGTGGGAGGAGAAAGGAGGGCAGCGCATCTGTATAGCCTCTATGCGGATGTTTGTGGGCGTCGGTAGTCATGAAAATGGCTGCGGCTGCTCGTTTGCCTTCCTATATCATAAAAAAAAAGACTTGCACGTGATTCTGATTTTTTCAACTTTTTGTTTACTTGCTTAGAGTCTACATTTGAATAACAAAATTTCAGACATTGAATAGTCTTATAATATAAAAATACAGACCAATATAGATATCGGATTTTTATATTTTAACCTCACTTTACACGCTTTTTTAAATCTGAAAATACACTGAAATTTCAGATCAGTTATAAAATATTTTTTTTTATTACACTAAGTATTTTTTAGTAACTATCATTATCATCACATTTATCACACCTGCGAAAAAAAGAAAGTGGTAGAAATTTTGTTATCAATATCATTGCGTCGTATGATGAAGAATTTCACAGAAAGAAATCTATTTAAGATGACTTTGAGATGAAAACCACCTATCGCACGCAGACGATCGTTCAACGAAAAAAAAACGACTGACGAGTTTCTTGATATGTTGACCGAATCCCAACATTTCAAGAAACCCGTCAGTCTTAAGCAAAAACCTCGAGATGTAGCGATATAACGGTGTGAGTGTCGGCCGAGATGCGCGGCAGCAGCCGTGAGGGAGAGACGTTCCCTAGCGTTCCCGAGTGAGACGGCGTTTATTTTTACACGGCAATAGGACATATCGAAATTCTCAGGCGTCCTAGGCCTTTAACAGCTCGCAGAGAAATTGCATATTGAAAATATGAAATATGCTATTTCCCTGCGAGCTGTGCGGGGTTTGAACATGCAGCCTGCGACTAGCAGGGGTGTCCAGACCGTAGCGCCACGCGGTGTTTGCCTGTGGCATCGAAACTCCTGGACTGTTTGTTAGGAAGCCGTTAAAGCGCATGCGCGACGTTTAGTCGAAAGCCACCGGTGAACTAAGTTGACCTAAGTCCCGTGAATATGAGACACGAGTGCTTTTGTGGAAAACTAGCGGACCTAACTTTTAGTGGATCTTTAGAAATGACAGCTTCTGAAAAAATCTGCGACAATTACCCCAGTAATAATGACAATTATCACTTTGTCTGTATCATAAAAGACGATGGACATAGATAAAAATAGAAATAGAGAGAGCTGAAATATATGGAACCTTCTATATTTTAGGCTTAGATTTATTTTTACAACTTTTCAATTTTAAAATTTACTTTCAGTATTCGTACCCAAACTTATGTCTTCGTTTTAAATTTTTTCACTTAAATATCTTCATCAATTTCAATTCTTCTGTATCCGAGATAGTAAAGCAATACTAATTCCTCGATAGAGGTGTATTATAAGTGACTACAAATCAGACGGCCTCTATTCATTAAATAAAGAGTAATAAAAAGTTTTGTCGTTATGTCTCAGTAGCGCCACCAGAGGCGCCACTATATTTGAATAAATTTAAGTCATCAATTCAAATATTGTTAAAATAATTATATTGGATAAGTGAAATACAAAAAAAAATTAATTTAGATAATTAATCATCTCATTAAAATGTATATACTATCGTATTATACTTTCGTGATGTTAGTTTTCTTACACATTACACAACTTCGAAACTCACCCCATAACGTCAGAAGGGTTGCTCCGCGAACCAAACGTTCGTAGCAAGGGCTCGAGAGTTTGTATAAGTTCCACCGATTGCGAATAGATGGCGCTTTAAGTTTTTCTTACATTACTCCTAATTCGACTATTATTATTTGCTTTTCTATTATTTTTTTTATTACGCAGTATTTTTAATTATTTTTAAATGGTACATTTTGGTTTTAGTCATAAATGAGTTATTATGTACTACTTACATATTTTAAAATTTGCAATTTAATTAACATAATTTAAACAAATTATTTTTTAGACTTGCAACTATTTTACCGTGTTTTACTAGGCAAAAATGTTATTGGTTCGCGTCGACTGTATTGTACGTAGCACAACCACATTCGTAGCTAATATGGCGGCGCTACGAGCGTATGCTACGACTTCTGTAGACAGTCTCTATGCCTGCCTATTTAGGGCCACAGCACACACTCGACTTTATATAACTTAACTTCGACAGTATAACGATCTCGCGACTGCATTTAGACGTTAATTGACATTATTTGACATACATTAGCGACTAAGTCGCCGCGTCTGGCGTCTTGACGTGTGCGCCCCCCGCGTCTAGTCGCTGCATTCAGCGTCTAAAAAGCGACGAAGCGAGCGAGCGGAAACCCTTATGGGATCGTTTTGTTGTCCGTCTATCTATGGGTGTCAAGAAACCTAGAACAGAACCTAGAATAAAACCTAGAATATATTTCTAGAATTTCTAAAGTGTAAGGGGACAAATCAGCAATTGGTTAGCTTTTGCTGATTTTTGGCATTCATAAACAAAATTAAATAATTATTATGCTAATATGTTACCCACCTTTGGGTCCTATGGACCACCGGAAACTCACAAAACATACGAAATGAGACAGCATGAATCTCACTTAATGTCAGTATTGTGTGAGCTTGAGGTACCTCGCCCCGCTTGTTCTGACTGCAGTGCAGCACACCACAACCTCTTGCGAGCACCATGAAGGTTGGCTAAAAATTAGGTAATATAGATAAAGAAAAAGAAATTATTATCCGGCGTAAAGTGCCAGCAGTGCTGTCGCGTAAGTAGCCGGTGGCCCATGGAGGTGCGAGGAGAAACGAGGGCAGCATCTGTGTAGCCTCTATGCGGATGTCTGTGGGCGTCGGGAGAACTAGAGTATATGAAAGTGTGCTTGCCGCATTGTATCCGAGCTAACATCTTGAAGTGATTGTTATGTTATGACTTCTCGTGCAGTTCGGTGGAGTCTACATGTCGAGGTCAGGGGGATGGGGTAGAAGACGGCGACATTCAGTAGCTCAGCTATAACGGTCGAGGCTCATGGCATATCTGCCATCAGTATGCCATCAGATACGCCAGCGCACGAACATTTCAATGTTTGTTTATATTTTTTATACTATTTTTAATTTAGACCACGAAAACTTCACTTAGTCTATCGTTTCGCCAATGAACAGTCAGAGAGATTTTCATGACAACCGACGCCGAGGCTATACAGATGCGCCGCCCTCCTTTCTCCTCCCACCTCCACGGGCCACCGGCTACTTATAGACCGAACGAAACGCGACAGCACAGCTGTCACTTTACGCCGGTGTCGTGAAAGCGAGAGGTACCTCTCTGCTCTTGCCGGCCCGGCTGCAAGCATGCAGTGTGGCACTACCTCTTACGTTTAGCTGCAGCATGCAACAAAATCATCCAGAAATTGCTAATACAGAATTACCTAGCCGTACACTTTAAAACAAGCTGATATACAAATAGAATAAAATATTAAAGCAAAACGAATCAATTTGGCTCATTTGAGCTACCTGAGCAAGCGAGCGCCCCACAAAGCATTCCTCCGGAACTATTCCCATCTCAGTATTTATTTACAAAGCGAGATCAACTATTTATTTGTGAAAAGATGGCTTTGATCACTGACCTCCTACAAACACATTATTGACCTTCCGCTGAATGTTTGCTTTGGCTTAGTGTGGATGCGACCTGGAAATAATATTGTTATTATTTTCTTTACATTTATTTAGTAACTTGTGTGGTAGAGAAGTATTAGTGTAGTCCTAGTTCGTAAGGTACGTGGCGAACCACGTACCTAATCGAAATTAGGCATAATTTTTTCACACATTTACTTCTTTCATTTCACTTCTCCAGTGGAAATAGGGAAAGTAGGGAATAATATATAGAAAAAAATATGTACGTACGTTATATTAAATCCATTTATAGTAAAAAACAAACTAATAACTTACCTACTTTTTTATACACTTTATGGAATGGAATTAATCACATCCACGATTCATACTTTCATCTTTCCATAAAACAAAAACATACTCCTTAGGCAAAGCCCGTTCCGTATTGGGTTGAGAGAACAGAATTCCACATAAATCACAGCCCTTATACACATGTTTTGCTTCCGTAAAACAACATAGTTTTGTACTTACCTCATACAAGTAGTATGATAAAATTGGAGGTATTCCGGTAGTGCCCTAATGTTCACACGACGTGCTTGCAAGATTCAGCTGCAATTACTTGACATAATTTTTTCTACGCAAATGAAGCAATAACTGTTTTTAATAGTAACTGTGCCATGATGCATTGCATCGGCCCGGCACGATCAGGAAAGTAACTTTCGGTCACATGAAAATTGAAGGCTGTGCAATTCCGTATCGCAACGCTGCATGACCATTTACAGTGTGTGAACATTTAGTGTACATTACAGTGTACATTTATATCGCTCGTCACTAAATGATATCGTTATCTGATCTATAAATAAATAATGAAATAAATAAAAAAATAAAAAAACACTTTATTTTGCACCAAAAGAACAATAGCTCAGAACTTAAAACTAGATAGATACAGGTTGTGGTCCCATTTATCCCTATGTGATAAAAAAAAAAACTTCTAACAAGTAAATATTTTAAGGAATGTCCACAACATGACAACGGCTACTTGTAAAAAGGGTTTCTTTTCACGGGCTGCTAGTGGCCCTGCTAAGCAAGCAATCCCTTGTCCGCCGGCCGTTTTGTCTACATTACTACACCCTGTCGGAATTAATGTCTTTACAAGGGTAAATCTTTGCTTTGCGAGGAATTGATACGTTTTCCCCGAAGCGCTTTTATTTTTGATGGACTTTTATTGGTTTCTAAGGAAAAATTCATGAGTACCGACTATAAGGATTGATCTAAAAATGCGTAGGTTGAGATTTTGTGAACGCTTGTTTTACAATGTTGTCATATTAAGATTATTTGTTAGTTATTCAATTAAAATCGACTCTTACCTTACGGTTTTTTATAGTATAAAGCGGAAAACAACCAGTCGGAGACGGTTAAAGACTAGCAACACCCATAGATATCTGCATAATTATTATACAGATATGTCGCCTTCTTTTATTCATAAGTAGGCCACTTGAAACTCAAATCGCAAGAAACTCTACAGCATAGCTATGACTTTAAAATCGTGTAGGGGAGTGTGTGTTTTTAAGAAATTGCAAGACACATAGCCATTATTTAACGTCACAAAACATAATATGAGCTAAAGTTTACAGTAAACAGTGCAGTAAAGGCAAATACATGTTATTACTAATGAAGTTAATGGTCGCCGCACACTTATCAACTCGGAAAGGGCCGGCTCTGATTCTTTGTATGGAACTTGATACTGCAACGCACACTAATGGGAAGCGTAAGGTAATCGTATCGTCTTCGCTTTTCTAGGCGAGGCGTTTACGATCCCTTTCCGAGTTGATAAATGTGCGGCGACCATGAATGTAAAATCATTTATACCGAAGCATCCTACTAATATTAAAATTATGAAAGTTTATTAGTTGGTTTGTTATTATTTTACGCAATAACTAGGTACAGAACGGATTTGGATAAATTTGGCTCAGTTGGTCACATTCTGAAGTAATATAGAACTATTTTTATCCTCAACAAAAATGTTACTAGTTTGAAACCACGGGGCAGCTAGTATTTAATGAACGTTGCCAAATGTTGACAAAATTATCGGCGGGGCTTTGGTAAATCAGCGCAGTGGAGAGGAAAAGGGCATTTTTGGCCGATAAATTTGGCGTTAATCCGGAGAGTGTTAAGTGATTAAGCACTCGGCGGGAGGCCGGTCTTTTATGCGCCGATTTGTTAAACACTTGCACGCGCAGGACCTAGTGCTGGGAAACGATTATACGGCTACATTATTGGGATTTTTCAATTTCTAATAACATTCCGGAGTCAGGAAGTTGGCGGTGATTAACCCCCGTGCCTCGGAGAGCACGTTAAGCCGTCGGTCCTGCGCCTGATTTCTCACCGGTCGTGTCGGATTGCCGTCCCATCGGAATATGAGAGTGAGGGAATAGAGAGTGCACTTGTGTCTGCGCGCACACTTGTGCACTATAATATATCCTGCGCATCTGGCTCGTCTCTATAGAGACGGCCGCCGTAGCCGAAATCGGCTAGGAGGACATTATATATTATGCGGCTACGATAATACCTATATTTTCATGACTACTGACGCCCATAGACATCCGCATAGAGGTTACGCAGATGCGTAGCCCTCCTTCTTCCTCCTTCCATGGATCACCGGCTACTGGCACGTCACACGAAACGCGACAGCGCATTTAGCACTTTACGCCAGTATCGCCTAAGCGTGAGATAACTCCCCTGTACATATTATATATTAGACATCTAATTTAACCTGTCTAGTAGTTAGATTAGTCCGGTAAAACATGGTGATACGATATTTCCATTCATTGAAAAATGATATTTTTCTTATAAATAGTAGGTACTATTATTATTAATAATTTCGATAAAAACTTATCGATATGTGTTGGGCGCTGCACTAGTAATATACGTTGCGTGGGTAATATTTCTCCAGACGTCGGCACCTCGCGCCTTCACACAATTTACGGGCCGGCCGCGTTACAAATGACCTCCGATTGAAATATAAAGACTAATAGTTATTTATTGGTACCAGGGCAGCAGAAAATTAAAAGATATCGTTGCTCTCTCCAAACGGACAACAGGGTAAATAGGCATTTTAGATTTGACGAGGGTATTCATATATTATTTTTATATAGCATATCAACTGCTATATAAAAATAAAGTAATGTGTGATTCTCGATCACATGTTAGGTGTTCAATGGTATTATTTTTTCTAATTCGTATATATTTAATTGTAAACATGGCTGTGAAAAAAAGGAAGGTAATAGATGATAAAATAAATTGTAACGTGTTTGGTCAGCCCACACACACAAATAAGCACGACCGAGAAATTAAAACTTTGCCATAGAACGGAAAACAATTTTAAATAAAAGATATTATTTAAACTACAATACACACATATATAAAACATACACATGTATAAAAATTAACGAGTTCTTTAAATATGTAGATGTAATAGTGAAATTTCAGAATGCTCTACTAAAGCTCTACCAATATACTACTAAATATTAGTATTATATAAAATAATAGTTAATTAACTATAATGGCTATTAAAATAGTGACCAATATATAGTGAAATAGTGACCATAGTGAAAACCACTTAATAATTTGATATAGTAATAATATTGAATAATTAGACTACACAGTATACATTAGACTTTGTTGGTTTACCCTTTGCTGATAGATGCACAATACACCTCTCCACAGCTGGCCGAAGGCTTTCGCCGATTTTTTAGTCGGTAGGGGCACGCTTCTTGTGCCGAGTCCGACACACCCTTCCGGCTCATCCAGGGCTGATTGAAAGGTGCATAAATGCATTTTATCTGCGTCACAAAAAAAAACACACTAGACTTTGACGAATCAGACGACAACAGTCACAAAGATTTGGCTTTTCTGTGGTGACTTCTCGAGAAGTATTTATCATAGATAAATTTTCATACCCACCATAAGTATCACGTGTCACAACTGTTATTGCATGGCAGTCTTATTCAATACGCTCTATAAGGAAGGCAACGCATCTGCCTTTTGTCATTCGAATGTTTATGAGTACAAAGTGCTCGTTTGCTCTCGAAGCTACAACAAACTCCATTTATACAAAGGCTCGCTAATCGAGCCACTTGCATGCATCAGCTACAGGCTCGATCTATTACGGCGCCCTACAAGCATCTGTCTCTATAAGTCAGTCGCGCCTCTCACGGCGGCTATGGCTCCCAGATGAACACTTGGCTGTAAATGGCACTCAAGTTTGCCGATCACGGCATCCGC
>LUGF01041014.1:726099-739055 GCA_001625245.1 Calycopis cecrops | reverse complement strand
GCCGCTGCTGTTATTATCAAACTTTTTGAAGGGTCTCCGCTCGCCGGCGCGACGCCGACCGCCGCAGCTGCTAATATTACATGGAGACGGATTTTTTTAATACGTAAATGTATATTATTATTAGAATCCTAATAAGTTCAAAAAGTCATCAAATCATCAAATCAATATTTTCATCAGGATTTTTATGAAATGCGATGAATTTGCTGAAACATTTTCAATATACTTTATTTTGTTTATTAGTAATGTTTATCTTTGTATATTGCTTAATTTTAACGTATAGGCCTAATTATCTACATTTTAATTAATTTTGCCATTTTGATGGCAGTTTGAAATCCATTTGCTTTAGAAGTCTGCCGGAAGGGACTGAAGCAGCAAAGCGGCCTTTTCAACTGTCGCTTTGTATAAGTAAATTTAGAAAGAATGCTGAAATGTTTCAGGCAGGCAAAATCCGGTGACTATGTGAGTAAAGCTCCCAATTCTTGTAGCGGTCTCGTGAAGTATTCAAATTAGATGATTACTATAAAATAAGTGAATTAAATGACAATAAGCATTTTATCGAATCTCTTTAAGCGTTTTTAGTATTTTTATGAGCGACATATCGATCTTCGCGAATCTATGGCTCTAGAAAACACTGCCAAACTATCGTTTCGCTATTATTTAAAAAGCCGTCTCCACACCCCCGCACTTGTGGTCACACAGAACTCGAGGCGCATATGGTAATTCCTTATCCCGATAGGAAATAGCGGCGGTCAGACGCAATAATCCATCACGGGGGCTATTTGTTTGGCCGGGACATGTTTTATATAATTTTACGTATTCCTTACAGGTTTTTGATAAATATTTGTTCTGCGTCACTTTGGACATGTCCGAAACATGTCGGGACGTCTGCGAATTGAATATCCGGCACGAAATGACCCTTTCGTGATTGGCATGAGGGCATCGGTGTAACTTTGTTTTGCAATTTATCCTTTGTATAATATTATAGTTTATTATATTCGGGCTGGAGGTCGGCAATAACAATATTTTATTTACAACTAGCCGGTGCCTGCGACTTCGTTCGTGTAACGTAGTAATATTATAATCAAAGTGATTTGTTATCGTTTGCTTGCAGTGTGCTGAAATTCCGATTTCCCGTAGAAATGAGCGATTTTACTTAGTATCATATACACTGCAATAAGTTTCATTCGAATCCTTTAAGTTTCGAAGATTAGCCCGGGCAAACAGACAAACAAAAAAATTAAAAATAATTGAAAAGTGTTCTAATATTATTTTAACATCGCCCCCACACACGAATTTTACTGTTTTATATGTATAGACAGCTAAAAAGAATAAGATAAATAAAATAGAGACAGGAAAGTGGATCAAACTTTGTTATTTTGAAACTGTTCTGTTTTTAACTTAAATAAATTTAATTTTTTTGCAATTTTTTGGTATTTCAACTGAATTTGAACATCGTAAGTAATTTTCACGCAAAAGTTCTTGAATAGATTCTACTAGAATTTGGCACAGATATACATAAAGTAGAATAACATGGCCCATGGAGGGGGGAGGAGGAGGGCAATGTATCTGTTTAATATCTATGCGGATATGGGCGTCGGTAATCATGAAAATGGCTCCAACTGATCGTCAGCCCTCATAAAGTAAAGGAAATAAAAACAAAAATTGAATATTTTTCAACCTGAATAAAATGAATGGTTTCTTTGAAAAACTACAAGGCATTGGAAGTAACAAATATTTGCCACTGTGTCCTGATGTGTCATCAATACTGGTGTATTTGTGGCTTTTTTTAATAGTTTTGGGGCAAACGAGCAGTCGGACCCATCCTCATGACTACCGACGCCCATAGGCATTTGCATAGAGATAAACAGATGCGTTGCCCTCCTTCCTCCTCCCACCTCCATGGGCCACCGGCTACTTACACACATCACGAAACGCGACAGCTGCCACCTTACGTCGGTCTCATGTAAGCGAGAGGTACCTCCAAGATCCTGCCGGCTTCGGCTACATGCATGCATGAAGCGTCGCTCTACCTCTCCTAAATTTTAGGTATTTTTGCTGTGGCGACAAGCAGTCTTGGGTTTTATCAACAAATAAACTCATATGACATAATCATGCTTATAGCTTCTATAAGTAGATATACAGTGTTGTAAATACTAGTTTGCAATTGCCCTAATTGAAATGCATGCTAAAGGTTAACTACGACCCCGGCTTCAGGTCTTTTGAAAACGGTTACATAATTTTTATTTCACCTTTGACTTTCACAAAGCTACTTAACGCTCTTCGTCATGGACAAGCTTTGAGGGCCTTGATCAGAATAAGCTGCTAATCTAATAGGATAAAGTGCCTTATCGATACATATAGAGCCCGGACTAATGAAAAGCAGTCCTACTTTGTTATCCCATCCTCTCTTTTGGATCAGTACTCTCATAAGTCGCAGCCTTCTTAGCTTTAGCCATTACTTCTCGCCTGTTTCACGAATTTCTTTAGACGTGCTGGCAATGCTGCTATGGTCTTCTCTCAACGTAAGTTATCTTGTCCCGTCTGTTAAAAAATTTCATAGAACAATGTCCCTGAAGATGGTGAATTGATGTCACAGCAAAAAGTGCGGCGTCCCCTGGGCGCGGACGTCGTTACCGCGGAGGCTAAGGATCGTATGCATACAGAACAGACCTTATCAGTTATGCATAATGCCGAGACCCCTGAGGTGGGCAAAATATTTCAGTGCCTGTACAGCGAGCTGTGTACAGGATGGTTGTAATTGTGTACTTTTATATGTATTTTCTAATATAGGTACATACAAGGTTTAGTAAGAGGTAGTTCCACGCGAATTGGCTCAGCACGTTCGGGGAGGTACCTCTCGCTTACACCATACCGGCGTAAAGTGACAACTGTACTGTAGCGTTTCGTGCGCTGTATATACATGTTTTGGACTTACTGAAACTATATAATTGACTAACATCATAAATCATGATTTAATAAATATATGTGGTTTTCATATTTATATTTCCAGAGGTCTAACTTAACAAGAGGCACATCCCTTATGTTCGGAAAGCCAGGAACAAACTTCCATGGTCAAATTCGTTTTTCAGCATCCACTCATATTCAAAAATATTTTTTGGTATTTCAGATTATAATATCTTTGCTAAATTCCATCTAAATCCATTCAATTCCTTAAGAGTCAAATAATAACAAACCTACATACAAACTTTCGCATTTACAACATTAGTAGGCTATAATCCTACTAATAGGTATTATAAATGCGAAAGTTTGTATGTTTGTTTGTTTGTTACTTCTTCACGCAAAAACTGCTGAACCGATTTTCATGAAATTTGGCAGACACATAGAGGGAAAAATGGATTAACATATAGGATAGTTCCATCCCAAGAAATGTTCCTATGGGATGCCATGGGATGATTTTCTATTTTCCACGAGATCGAAATTTACGCGGGTGAAGCCGCGAGGCGCAGCTAGTATTATATATAAACCAGTCCAAACAATATATTTGAATAAGGAAGGAATTAAAGAGGTGTTGTAACCTCCTTTTTAGATGTCGTTGTGTAAATAAACAAACGGACATCAGCCTGTTGAGTGACGAGTGACGACACCCCCCGCCCCGCGCCTCACCTCCGCAATTCTGAATCTATTATGTTTTTTTATTTGTCCTTTGTCAAATTGTCACGACCATCATAAATTGCAATGGCAAATAGCCGCTACTCATTATATTGTTGTTTATTCCTCTCGTTTATCACCGGACTTTATTACAGACTGAACTTGAAAAGTCCTGATTTGATAAATAGGGGTTTAAAAATAAAGGGGTTTAATATAAAAAAAATATCCTGGGAAATTCTAATTCGATCGTGAAATTTATTTTACTTGAGTAACACACTATAATTAAGATCCAACAAATTTTGATCTTAACGCCGATAGAAGTGGACACATTATACACATATAGATAACCAAAATTTTTCTTACGTATAAACAAATATATAATAGGCAATAGGGAGTATTCAATATGTACTGTGATTAATAATTTTGAGTCTATCAAATAAAATATTTGTCCACAGTACGCAAAGTGTTCTCGAAAAGAAGATAATTATTATTATAAAAAATATAAATACTTACACTCCTTCTTTGCATCTAAGAGTTCAAAATTAAAATCACACTTTTAATGGCTGTAAACTTGTAAAAAAAAGTTTTTACAACAATTTTAATTTAAAAAAGGTGTCCTCAAGATGTCGTATCAGTATCCAATTAACAGTGCCACTGTTCGGTCTCATTATATTTTTAATTTGGGGGGTGGAATGTTAAATTAGAGCGAGCGACGTCAAAGGACAAGCCTGGCTGCCATTAGAGCTAAATAATTAAAGAATTCGACCGTCTTCGCAGTCGTTAGACGGAATTAAGAAACCGCTCCGTAACTTAGTAATTTCGTGCTTACTCGCTAACTTGGTTCACTTAATGTACTTTGATTTTTGATAGAGAAAAACTTGTAAAAGAATAATAGTTATTTAAAAATACCATATAAGAAAAATTTTAAAAAGGCTAGTTTTAAAACCTTTCCTTATAAATATTAATAGTCTCTATATTTGTCCCACTGATAGTTTATAACCGTACATAAAAAAATGATTTTGTCGATTTTGGTATCATTTAAAAAAAAAGCGTAAAGTGACAGCTGTGCTGTCACATTCCGTGCGGTGTGTAAGTAGCCGGTGGCCCATGGAGGAAGGAGGAGGAAGGGGGACAGCGCATCTATATAGCCTCTAAACGGATGTCTATGGGTGTCGGTAGTCATTAAAATGGCTCCGATTGCTCGTTAGCCTCCTTATACTCTAAAAAAAGTGACAGCTTTGCTGTCGCATTTCGTATGGTGTGTAAATAGCCGGTGGCTCATGATAATGGGAGGCGAAAGGAGGGCCGCGCACCTGTATAGCCTCTATGTGGATGCCTATGATCATCGGTAGTCATGAAAATGGCTCCGACTGCTCTTTTGTCCCCCTATACGATAAAAAACCCCTATTTCACCCTCTTAAGGATTGAATTTCTAAAAATCCTTTCTTAGGTTACTTATATCATAAAAGGAGCACCTGTTTCAAGTGTCTAGGTAGAGTAGTTTCGTAAGTTCGTTTCGGCAAATAACTATAAATAATCTTTTTAGAGGTCGTGGTACCTGTACGTGCATAAACAAAAAAACCGTTAAGAATCCCTCTAAAACCGATCCACTTTCATGTCAAAACAAACATTTTTTATCATGATCGAATATTGCCTATGTTACTGATATGTATTTTTGATTGTAGGTTTCTATTAGTGACAGAATGGTTAAAATGACTAGGTACAATCGTTTTGGAGTATATTCAATACAAACAAACAAACAAAAATCAAAATATCTTTTCGCTTATAATATAACATATTATAATATAAAGTATAGACCAATAAAAAAAGTTAAATGTTTATTAAGATAAGAAAATTATAACACCTTTATTTTTGTAACCGATGAACAAGTTGGGGTATCGAGTACCGCGCGGTGCTAAGACGGTAGGGGGTAATAATTACCCCGTTAGCATATAAAAGCGTTCAGGTGTCTAGACGTAATGGAAATTTACATTCATACACTTCACAGACAACCTATAACATACATACCTATGAGGTTCGACATGTTTTTAATACACTTCCTACTAGTAATATTATAAAGGCGAAAGTTTGTGAGAATGTTTGTTACTCTTTCACACAAAAACTACTGAACGGATTTTCATGAAACATTACAGTAATATAGCTTTCATATCAGAATAACATAATAAGTTAAAAAATATAGGGATTTTTGAAGTCCGAAATTCGGCGGAAGCTGGTACGGTTTTAATAATAAATAATTTTGACAAGTACTGTACACTTCATTAGAATTTGACTGAAGTGATTATGTAAACACTTCTCTGTCACGTAACTTTAAAACTTTGCGACTATGCATGTGACGCATTAGAATTTCATATTATTTACTGATGATTAATAAAGTTAATCTTGTAAGATCAAGAGAAGAGAGAGAGAGAACGATCTCAAGTTAGAAAATTATTTTTTATTAATAACACGCACACGATAAAGTAATAACATAATAATTACCTTACGTTTTAAATTTTATTAAATCATTAACACAATATATCGAAGAACATATTATTAAGAGATCATATTATTAAAGTAAGTATCAAAAATAATAAAAGAATATAGTTATTAAAAACGTATGTAAACCAGTAAATCTAGAGTTTAACAACGTAAAATAGTAGAACACACGACCACATTAAGTACATACACACTGCACACTACACATTAAGTCTATAACACCATAAAGTTTTAAAACGTTGAAGCTAGAGTTGTGTCTTCGCCGTAATAGTATTCAAATGGAATAAATCCAGATGCCCCGGGTCTAGGAGGCCCTCGAGAGTAATAAGAGCAGAGATGACCGCCCTAAAGGTACTCGACACTTAAATATGAGATTCTCTTACGTGGCGTTGCAGACTAGCGGTTTTCGCGCGTTTTATATCATGGATATTTCAGCATTCATTTAGAATTTAAATTTATAGTTATAGTTTTATTTCTTTTATTCACAAAATCTTATATAATAGTTATATATTTATATATGCAACCCACTGGTCTCTTTGATCGATAATCATATTTAAAATACCTACTCCTGATAGTAATTGTAATCAATAAATCTTTTTTTCTTTTCCTCTTTCTACCGCGCTAAAATAGATGCAACGCAGCAACAACTATTGGTACGACATTCTTATCTCGTTTACTAAGCTTTATCTTTTTAAGCTTTTTTTTACTTACTATACTATAGTCTATTGGTTTTTATTGTTATTAACACTATGGACACCTGTCTGAAATAAAGAATTTGAATTTGATTATTTTAACCCAAAATGGTAAATTTATTATAATCCAATAATTCCTATATATGTGTTAGAAGTCACCACTTCACACTGGTGTTACATGAGTCCGAGATTGTACATACATGCTTTTTGCAAATGACTGTACCAAGAAACAAAGTCATATTTTTTATTCTTTATAAGCGACAAGAAAATTGTTCATTTTTTTTACACAAGCACACATCGTCACTTCAGTTCCTTATTAAGACGGGCAGAGTAAACAGAGTGCCGCATAATATTTCGTCTACATCTATACTATTACTAATTGTAGATTTTAATATCAAAATTGTATCTGATTAGTGGGGATCGAATTTATGACTATCCATCTCTTGTAACAGCCAAACCGTAATACGAAATAGCTACGTTAATATCAGCCATATTTATATATTTAATTTAACTAAGAGGTAGTGCCATGCTGCTAAATTGCGCTGACATAACAATGGGGTGAAATGGGGTAGCACCTCTCCGTCACACCTGTAAAAAGGGAAAAATGTGATTCCGATGATCCGTTAAAGAGGAGGATAGAAGGATGGTAATACCAGTAAACGTCTTTATGGTGGTAATATCAGCGGGCGTGGTAGTAATCAAAAGGTTCAGCTTACTGGAGGAGGAGGCAAAAGATCAATCGGAGAAAATAAAATCCGTGACATATCTATTGCGCTACTTAATATTACGAACGCCGTTTCTAAGCCGCTCGTCTGCAACGCACCGAAGCCGGCAAATTAGAATTTTGTCCTTTAAGGGTTAAACCAGAAAGGGGTTATGTTTACATTTTAATGCAAGAATACAATTCCAGGGCGAACTCTCGCCGGGGGAGACATCTGCAAGTCCGTGTTAACACCTCTCCACACGAAACACTGATTTTGTATTTTAAATAGTTTTTAAATTATTTGCGAGGTGAATCTAGGCGCTAGAAGTGGCCCGTGACCGTGACGTATCTCTCTCTCTCTCTCTCTCTCCAGCAGTAGCTGCTGATTCCAGCTGATGATGATGAGTAAAAAATTACACGTTGGGAAATAGAGCCGGTGAGCAAACCCCCGTGCATCTCCCGCGATTCGCTCCGTATACCGAGAGGTGGGTAGGAGCATGGGTGGTTGGTGGGTATGTGATGAATCTGGGTGGCGTTAACAAAAGTAACGCTTTGCAATTGTGTTTTGGTTATTTGCAGTTTGTAAGTGTTTTTGTCTTACTGATCTGTTAAAGAAACTATGACACTGATGTCTGCAAATCCTGGGATAAATTAATTACAGTTTTCAGACATTCAATGTCAGCCTTGACGTAGAAAAAAATCTTTCAGGTACATAAATACTAAATAGACAAGTACTCATATTCATACAAATAATAATATTAAAATGAATATTATGAACAATGCAAATGCATTGACCCTATAAACTCTCTTTGCAGCAATCTTTTGTCAATTTGGTGCAGTGGTACAGTTCGCGTACAGTCGCGTGTTCGAATCCCGCCTTGGTCATGGATGTTTATCTATGTAAAATATGTATTTCTATAATAAAAATCTTAAAAATATAAAATTTATTAAATTTATAATTGGAAATATTAATTATATTTCCGTTGTCTAGTACCCGTAACACGAGTCCTTATGGTACTTAGCACGGGGCTAGGCTAATGTGGTGTGTAAAGTCCAGATATTTATTATTATTATTATTTTAAAGTAACAGACATAGGACCCCTTAGAATTTATTTTTTGTATAAATATCATAAAACTTTAAAATAAATACAACATAATATAAAATCCTGATTAACTTTCTAATAAACGTAATATAATAAAACATAAGATAATTATAAAAAAGGCAACTTCTCAACTAGAAGGGCTGTTTTCTATGTTGCCCTACAAATCTTTAAATTTTAACTCTTCCCAATGGCAGTTTGGAAATTAAACGTAATAAAGGGCCCATAACAGTTAATATTAATCGTTTTTCTTTCGCGACCCTTCTGGAGGCTGATTTGCTTTATTTTCCTTCATTCGTCCCTTAGGAACACTGCTGTTTATACATCGATGATATTCGCGGGGGCTTTTTTATGGCTTCCATTGTAATTTTTGTGTAAAATCGAATGCAAGTATACAATTTTGCATTTATTTCATGTAAGAACTAAATTGCTTTATAACCATACATATCATTATATATCTAAAGCGGTTCGTAGAATATCTATAGTACGATTAATAACAATTGACAATGACGCAAATTTTGGGCTAAACAAATTTTTTTTTGTTTTCTTTGTTATATTGTCCACACTTATAGGTAATTGGTATGTTCAGTAATTGTTATATTCTCATTCCTACTCAATATAAATGTTTATTTATAGTAAAACGGTACCCCAAATATCTTATACATATAAGAAAAAGTAATGAGGGTCCCTTGTACAGGCTATGGATGCCAAAATGATTATATTTTCAGTTTTTTAGATTTTTATCAATCTATCTGTTTTTTTCAAAGCATAGTAGGCAAAAGAGCAAACTGTAAATATGTGAATGAAATTTAATGCGGTCAGCACAGTTATATTGCTCAGTCAAAGCCAAAAAAGATCTAATTTAAAAATCTCGATTTTCTTTCAGTCGTAGAAAAAGTCAATCGAGGAATATTCTTTTTGTTCGAATCTGAATTTATCATATAGCCGAAAGCCGTAAAAAAGCCCAATAAAGCTTCGTCCAATGGTCCACTGGCACACACAGCACACAGCTTCTTTATCTTAGGCGTATTCTTCGAGTATGTTTTAAATCAAGACAAGCGCGTGTTTACGTAATGATCGTTAGCAAAACAACACCAATGAGCATCTGAAACTCATAAACTGTACAAAAAGCTACGAAATATGCCACTCCGATGATGTTGGCCTAATTCCCTTAATGATGACCTGATTGGCCTTACAAGGGAAAACATATAAGAGATTTGCATAAATAACGCATAATATTTTAAAAAATATATGCTTGCATAAATTGTTTATAGCAACAGTTTCGTTACAAACGATCGAGTAATGCCAGTTTTTTTAAGCAAATATAGTGATGGGATAGGTACCTACTCCAGGTGTTAACACAGGTACAGGTACTAACTACGGACTGATTTTATATGGCGCAGCACGTATCTTTTTTCACATCTTGCCTTACAGTTGTGTACTGTTAAGTATTAGTAATTAAGCTAGGCATTTTATTATCATTTCTCATCGCCATATTTACCACGTCATTCTCACCGCATAGGTATAAAAACTAAGCACGATAATCACAAGAACGAAAGCAAAGCTAAGGTTAGTAAACACAAAACGCTACATCAAAATGAATGAAGTCAATGACAAACAACTCCACAGACAAAGCTTACCGCAAATTAAACATAATAAATTCCTCCGTTTGCAAATATGAAGCGTTTGAAGCGAACGAAAAATAAAAAAGCAGCTAACAAAGCGACAGCAACTCAAAATCAATAGCAAATATCAAACTAAACCCCTACGAGCTGTCGCGGCTAACGACCAGCCCGAGTTCTAATCACGGCACGTCAAAAATGAATATCGGGAATTGAATTCGCAGCCTTTTTGCATGGGGTCCAAATGGCCAGATCAAGTGGAGAGCCGTGACATGTTTGCCCGTAACCCGCAACAGTGCGTGGGGTCTTTTTTGACGTTTTTCCAAACGTTATTTACTTGGTGTCGCAAAGGCATTGTGCCCGTCGAACAATGGCCGGGGATATTTTGGGGGTTTTTCTTTGTTTTCCAACTCTTTTACGTTTTGCGCGTGTCCGCGTATCGTTTTGATTTGAATTGATACGGTGCGTTGTGTTCCAAGGTGACGTTTTGTTCGTACACGTCCGTGGGGTTTGGAACGGGTAAATAAACATACATACATATATATGTGGTATGGTATCACCCACGTAAAATCTACCAATTTATTTTTTTCTGAATTGAAATAAATTTTTAGATTATTCCAGATTGTTAATCTATATTCGTGGTTAAGTTCATGCAAAATCGTTTTGTAGTCTTTATATAAAAGACTAACGAACATACATACAAACTTTCGCATTTGCTAAAAGCCAAGCCAGCTACGTACATCTCGCTTACTTATTACTGTCGGGAAGTGACGGTCATGTTGTCGCTTTTTCGCGGCTTTTGAGAATTTGGATGCTGCGAGATGCTGGGTAGGAGATAATCAGGATTGTGGTTATAGTGTCTATCCTGCACCTACTTTGCTTTAAAAACACGTAAGAGGTAGCGGCATGTTTAATTGTATCCGAATCTCTGATAGGGGAGGTACATCTCACTCAAATGATAGAAGTTTAGTTGTGCTGTCAAGCCTTGTGTGTTTGCGGTGCTCCAATGAAAGAGAATTCAGGCAACAAGACGTAATGGATGACTATGGTCGTAGTCAATAAAAAAAGTCTTGGACTGATGGGTTACCCCTGTAAGATGTATAAAAATGTAAATAGCGGTCCTTCTACGTTTTGAAAATATGTAAAAATTAAGTTCAGAGTTTTTTGACGATAAATACTCTGCCTAATTATATATTTAAATATCCTCAGCTCACTTTTCTAACATAGGTATTAACGATGGCAAAGTTGTCGCCATAGTTCTTTAATTACTGACAATTAATGCTTTCAACTGGCATGGAGCCAATAAGGTACAGAGTACAGACAATTATACCATGAAAACTGTCATGGTATTACTAACAGTTTATGCCTAATGATGATCTGTAGGGTCTTTTCTTTCTCACCTGATATGGCTGATATAATGAACGTTAAGATGGCTGATACTGCTACTCGCATGTAATTTGAGTTAACTGACTGCACGTATATGAGAATTTCACCTTGTCACCCAACAATTCGTCTTTCAGACTTCGGTCCAACCTTTTCACAAGAGTGGGACACTTCTTTCTTCCTTCCAGTTACGTGTCTGGAGTTTACTCGCATCAAGATGATTTTAAAGCGCGTAAGAGACGTCAGCAACGTATGCGAAATATAGCTTTGCCCTGTGTTTACGCTTGCTTGAAAAAATGCTGATATTGTACGATACAGGAGTGCGCGCCTTATGTTGTAACTTAATGAGTAAAATAAAAAAAGAAAAGTAAACATAATGCTTATGTGAAAAGTGCGCTATGGACATAGCTGTTTCAGCAATAGGTAGTACCACGCTGCATGCATGCATGCAGCCGAATCGGGTTGGCATGGCCGAGGAGGTACCTCTCGCTTACGCGACACCGGCATAAAGTGACAGCTGTGCTGTCGCGTTTCATGCGGTGTGTAGTGCCCGAGGCCCATGTAAGAAGGAAGAGGATGGAGGGCAACGCATCTGTATAGCTTCTGTGCGGATGTCTATAGGCGTCGGTAGTCATGAAAATGGTTCCGACTGCTTTGACCCCTTACACTACTACAAAAAAATGAATCGCGACATCCTATGGGTTAACGTTACTTTTAATGAGTGATTGTACTTTTTTGACCCGGTCGGGTATAGTTGGAATGGAGTAACAGCGCCTTACAGATAAAAGCCAAATATTCCAAATCTTAGTCTGAAAATAATCGATTATTGCATAGAAGGCAAAGCAGTCAAAGTTACTGATGAATATTGGTACTGTTTATGTTCGGACGGAGCCTTAAAACATAAGAAACTTCTGAACATATGCATATTCAATGATTTCATCTTCTTTGCTTTTGACGGTTTCTGTCTTAAATGGCGATGATTTGAATATACCTTTGTTCGTAGACGAAAAGAGGTTGAAGATGATGAATACCCAAATTGCCTTGAGAGGGAAGGACCCCAAATCATTTACCTGCGAGGTCGCGATGTAAATAGGCGCGTCCAATCTATATGCATAAAGATAATGAAGGGCCGCTTTCAGCGCTTAAATAATAAAGAAGCAATAAAGAGCTCCGTACTTACCCGTTTTCAATAAACACCTTTATCGATTATTCAGTCCGCAGTCCATACTTACAGCTCTGAAGCCTCCGCCATAGACAGAAAGTTGGCAAACTAATTCACGACACAGGCATAGCTTGCGTCGGGTGGGCGACCACCCGATAGCCGGTGGCCGAGGGGGTGAGGAGGCCCCCC
>LUGF01041014.1:698938-723352 GCA_001625245.1 Calycopis cecrops | reverse complement strand
TGGTACCTACTAGAATACTAATATATCACAAAGGTTAACAATAAATATTTGGCATTTTCACTATAAATATTATAGCTGTTAAATAAAGTAAGTATTAGGGAGCAAAGGAGCTGTCGGATGCCAAAGGAGGTATCATGTGAACCTGTCAAATTAAATCGACCCACTGGAAGATGTATCGGGTGATATCACCTAAAGTGCATTAACAGGATTTTATTTAAATAAGCCTTAATGTAACATTACTGTATAAAGTAGTCTTATTGAGGCTTGTTAAATTAAGGTTCTAAATACTTCAATATCGCGACAGCTTTGTAACAACAACTGATTTAAAAAGAAAAGCGAACTTTACATTTGCTTAAATAATGGCGTCTTTACAGCTTTTCTTCTCAACTCATGTTCTCTGCTTCTATCTCAGTCTGTTTGTCAAGAAGCCTGTTGCCTAACCTGCAAAGGAAGAAACCCCTCTACTCCTTACTAGGAGCTCAAAAAGAAAAAACACTTTATAAAAGATAAATAATCACAATCACTTATCTTCCCCCCCCCTATCCCCTATCCTCCAATCAGCTAAGAACCATCATTCGCGTAACATGTCGTAAAGATAGCTAAGAAGATCAGGCAAGCGGCGACGGTAAACAACGTATGGAGATGGAAGGGGTGAGCTGTATGAGTTATGGGGAAACTTGGTAAGTAATTTATTGGTGACGCTGAATCGGGATGCTGAGGGATGGCCTCGTGGATGAGGTGCTTCTTAATTTATACTTTTGTTTGTTGAGGTTTACTAGGAGAAAAAACTAACGAAACACGACATAACACAATTCACACTGTTTATTTATAGTATGTCTACAACCTGTACACGAGCTATCTATAGATGAAGCCTTGCGTACTTTATAGAGACATCTTGTGGACAAAATTAGCCTCGGTCATGGTATCCCAATATGGCTATGGCTGCAATGCAGCATGGGACACCTCTTAGAAATCATTGTTATAAAAGCGAGATGTAGCTGAAATATCTAACTCGGATCGAAATATGAAAATTTCTTCATTTATTTAATATTTATTTATTAGTTATTGTACACAGGTAACATATATTATAAACATAATATTATTAAAATTGTACAAAGGAACTACTTATTCCATAGTGGAATTTCTTCCAGTAGTCCTACTACAGGAAAATATGCATTCACACACAATTTTAGCGTGCACAATAAGTTCTTAATTTTACACAAATTAAAACAATATACATAAATATATACACTAAATACATACTTATATAAATATATACATCTTAATATAATATGTAATGATTCTATACTTACAATAGGTACTTAATAATACGATATATATTATATACTAATAAATAATAATATAGTAGTTATGATGGTAGTTAAAATTATATAAATAATTCAGCATAAGGTTCATTGACTTTCGAATGAAATTTCATGCAGTATTAAGACATAAATATGAAAATTTCTTCATTGGCTTACTGAATGAAATTTCATGCAGTATTAAGTTTTGTCTTGTCAAAAATGGTGCTTAGGATTTGAGATATTCCTTTCAGTTTCGTACTTTTTACTAGATTTTGTTAATACATTTTATTTAAGTATACAATACTGAAAACATACTTGTATATTCAATCTCCTTGCATGCGAAGTCACAGGGAAAAGCCAACGAACAAAAGCATATTGAAAAGAAAAGGGGAATTTCCACAAAAGACAATATATTTTCCCCAAAAAGATTCTCTCATTATCTGTTGTGAGTGATCGCTCGCACGCAACGCCAATATCAGATGGACACTTGGCGCGGGTCAGCTGACGCGCCAAGTTTTCTTATCTGCCCAACTTTTAAGGACGTCGCTCTTGCCATTATTGAGCCACATGAGATTGTAGAGCGGAGACAAAAGATAATAAATACTTTGGATCGAGACAGACGATCTCATAAATACGATCTTAAAATAGTAATGGAAAGGTACCGTAACTATTAATAGAAACAAATATATTTTATAAGATTAGTTGTGCATCGCAATCTGACACGTAGGAATCCATCAACTTATTTAAGATATTTTTATATTAATCCAGAGGGGCGGTCCAACCTTGGGGGGACATAAGGAAGGACTCAACGCACCTTTATAACCATCGCGGATGTCTATGGGCGTAGCCATGTAGCGTGTAGCGAGTCATGAAAATGGCTCCGACTGCTCGTCCCATATACTATATTTTAAAGAATCTATATCTGTACCAAATTTCATCCAAAACCTCTCAAAAGTAGCTTCTTTCAAAAAGGGTAAAATACTTAGTTTACATTTCAGGGCTTTGTTGAAGTAGGTCATAGAAGAAATAAGCACCATCGTTTTTTTTAGCATTAGGGCGCAAACCAGCAGTCGAAACCTTTGCCCATAGACATCCGAGATACAGGGATAAATGTTATGCAGATAATTTTCCTTCCTACCTTCTCCCCCTATCACAGGCCACCGGCTATTTACACACCGCACGAAAAGCGACAGCACAGCTGTCATATTACGCCGGTATCATTTAAGCGAAAGTCACCTCCCCGATCGTGCCGGCCCAATTCCGCTACATGCATGCAAGCACCTTTTACTAAAGTGGTCAGGAGAAGCAAGGCCAAGCAGTTAGTGAACGCGTTAATGTTATTTTAACGTTGTAGAGTTTATATTTGCATATTATTCGCCTTCAACCGGCGTAAACAAGTTGTGACTTGTGTAGTCTGCGAATTACCAATCAATTATTTAGGAGCTTTTCATCTACAATGTAGTACAGGGCCGCATTAGAACGAGACTGTGATATTAAAAATAATATAAAATATAAAATTATAGATATTCCGCCAGATATAATTGTCTCTACCCCACCGTGGTGTGAACAAATGCGTCTAGACTGCGAAATAAAGAAACTCTTTTACAAATTTTATGGTATTATTATTGACTGTCGTAAAATCAGTATCAAAATTTGTTTCATAAATCTGAACTCCTAAGACACTCTTCGTAAAAAAGCTTGATATTTAATGTTAGCCTGTATTATATAAGAGGCAACGCGATTGATGCATTGCCGCTGAAACGGGCCAATAAAGTTACAGCTGCCGTTAAGGGAAAGTCAAAAGGAAGGCAACGCGCCAGGACAACTTTTTTATGGATGTTTATAGGCGTCAACACCGAAAGGCCCTACTTGTGTGTCATCTATGTTGGCTTGTCAAAGTAATCGCACTTGCTATGCTAATCTAGATTTTTACAGAAACTAACTTAGGTACATACCTAACACCATACCTAAAAAAAAATATAAGGTTACTCAAAAAATCGCCTATTTTTGGGGACTTTAAAATAAATCTATATAGATATATAAAACTCAAACGTGACATAGCCATCTATCAACGCACAGCCCAAACCACTGGACGGATCAAGCTGAAATTTGGCATCCTGGTAGGTGTTACGACGTAGGCATCCGTTAAGAAAGGATTTTTAGAAATTCAACCCCTAAGGGAGTCAAATAGGGTGTAGAAATTTATATGGATTTCTTAGAAATTCAACGCGGGTGAAACCGCGGGGCACAGCTAGTTTTATAATATAACGCACTAATGTTGCCGAAGGCAACAATAAAATCCCGAATACGTCCCTGTATTAATAAGATGGGTTTTGGAATTCCACAGTTTCGGACCGAATCGTTACTCTGAATAAATTTCAATCAATTATAAGGGTGAGGTGTGGTCTCGATAGTTCCGACATAATATCTCGTCCGATCTCTTTGAATATTCAATCAACATCTTTGACGTGTGGCGCTGAAGGCTTCAACAATTTGCTGAGTAAACGAGCTCTCGGCTGCCGGCTGGCTGTTCGGAAAGTAATCCGTTTTACTGGAGATATATCCTATAGAAATCATTAATAGTAATGTCATGAATAAAGTAACGTATGATTAATATTTGACTTACTATAAAGAGGCAGTACATGCTACATTGGAGCCGACTTTGGTTGGTACGACCGAGGTGACTTTTGCTCACTTGATACTGTCAATTGGGCTGCTTTAGTTCGTGTGGTGTCTTTTCTGAAGGCCCATTGAAAGAGAGTAGATTTATGAGCGTCAATAGTCTTTGAAAGACTTTTCCGTCCCTTATTATTATATATTTTTTTGTTCATAAATATATTAAAAGGATGTAAAACACAAAAACAGGGCTCTGCACTATACATTAGTCTTTTTATTATATCTAATTTTGTGTTTCTTTGTACTTGAAATGAAAATAACAAGCACTGCAATAATATGTTTATAGCAATTATAAATGAAATACGACAGAAGGCCCCCGTAAATTCACGGCACCTAAAGAAACAATTTAGCTGTTATACATAGAGATTATCCATAATAACATCCCTTGTTGTACCATAGATTATAATACCTTAAGGGTAGTCGCAAATTGTCAATAAATCATGAGATAGTGCTGAGCCATTGCTTCTTATTAACCATTGTCTTGAAGTCGAGTAGGTAATTAAACTGGCGATAACCATTATACCCGCCTCGGTTAGACCTCGCGGCCAATATTGATCTAATAAATTAGGAAGGCCACGTTATGCGGATTATTGAGAATTGCTTTTGTGGTGAATGCATGTGTTATATCTTAATAATATATGCCTAAGTTTCTATATAATATATTTTTTTATAATTTCATGCAAAAAATACTAATTTTATTATGTTGAAAATTTGCACATAGATTAGCACATAGATAGATTAAAAAACTAGAATAATTAAAAAACATTTCTAAGAATAACTATTTCAACAAATTAAATTATTTGTTTTAAAAAAATAATGGTTTCAATAGGATAGCTGATATTATTCGGCAAAAACCGCGGAGCACCACTAGTTACTGTATTAATGAAATTGCTTATTATTGTACTTAATAAAGAATATACATTTTTCACAGCATATAGTTGGCAAACGAGATGTTAAAGTCATTTCGTGAGCAATGGCCAGATTATGCCTGCAGAGTCGTTGCCCTCCTTTGCCTCATTCTCCCTATCAGTTTCTGGACTCTAGCGCACTTCAGGCTAAAATTCATCCATAACTTCATGCCTATGTCTTATAAGCGTAACGTCATTCCCTTAGAACAGGTTACGCCGTCTCTAATTCCAAAAGACAGCCAATAAACTGTGGTTGTGTTGATAAAACGGTGAATACTCTCAGCTAGCTAGCTAAGGTTCCTATGATAGAACCAAGTTTCACCGAGACCTAAGTCTTATAAGTGGTAGTACCATATTGGAGCCAAAATGAGCCGGTGCTACCGGGGAGATCTTCTGCACATGACGCACTATATCGAGTGAGTTTCCTGTGGCGTATTTGAGGGGAGAAAAGTGCAACACATCGGCAATAATACGGGCGTTGTTAGGTTTCGGTGATCATCAAAAGGAAGTGCACGATTACCCCTTATACGACCAGTTCCACCACCGCAGGACTTCACTGATAACACGACAAATATTCGAGGAAAGAATGTTGCGAGCAGCAAATTGGAATTGTATCTTCTGGACAAGAACGGACCGCATTGTGGCGGTCTGCCGGAGGAATCCCGACCCGCTCTACGTCTTAAGACGCAGTCCACATTACACACTAATTGCTTTGTGTGGATGCCGAGCAAACCGCCACCCCTTCATGCTGAATTTTACGCATATTTCCCGATTTATCTCATGAATGGAATGGAATTATTATTTTTTGGAAACACTTTCTTGTCTTATTTTTTTGGAACTATATTTTGCATGTCATGGTACCTAAATGATACCATGGTCAAAGATATAGGAGGCAACAGAGGTTCATAGAATTACCTCCGCATTTATATAATAAGGATCTGATGTTAAGGGTTCGAATTATTTTATGTAACATGAACTATTTTTACCCGTGACTTCGTAGATGAAGATTAGGCAGGTTTTATCACAATTGTTATTGTACGGTGTATAAACAAACAAACTACAAAACAATCTAAAGCATTTTAACTTCTAATGATCTTGAATATCTTTGGTATGCATAAACCAGACACTGCTTTAATAGGTTTAATATTAAATCAGCTGCTAGATTTTGAGCTAAGTATTTCAAATATGCCTAAGCTGAGAGGCGACGAGGGGGGGTGTATTTATAGGGCATAAAGTGGTGGGGAGGCATTAGCGGAATCAGGATGCGGTCGTTTGGGGAGACAGGGCATCGCTCCGGCGATTTTAAAGGATTCCTTGGTATTTGCTACACTCGTGTGGAGATCAAATGCTTGTTCTGTGTTAACTAAATGTTGAACAAAGAAAACATTTATCTAGGGCTATAAGATTTGTTAGATCAAAACTTAGTCTATATTTTTACCAATAAACATTTTAAATAAAAAATATTATACGCCTTTAGAAACTAGTCATTTAATAATGTAGAAAATAAACAATTGAGTCAAAAATTAATTGTTTTAACGTTGATATGAACGTATGATATTTTTAAGAAATAATTTAACAGTACGTTTATTCCTTGCAATAAAAACTACAATAACGGATTCTACAGTAGTTTACACAGTTATTTAACAAACCCGACGGTAAAATGCTTTACAGCACAACCAGTATTGACCTGGTGGTCCTCCTTCCTCTCCATTGGCAACCAGATACTTACACGTCACACGAAACGCGAGAACACAGCTGTCACTTCACGGTAACGTGTAGCGAGTGGTACTTCCTCAGTCGTGCTGGCCCGATTTGACAGCTATGCAGCGTGGCACTATCTCTTACAAAATATACCCTCAATAATATAAGGCCACGTTCACAAGGCACATACATATCTGTGGCAGCATGAATTATGCACACAGAGCGGGGAGAAGTTTTAAAAGTAATTTGTTCATACAGACCGGAGCCAAATCAAACACATAACTCCGGCGAGGCCATATTGAGACCGACATTTATCCTGAAATATCTTTCCGTGCCCAGTTCATCATCGACATCAGATATATGTTTGTGTACCAAATATAATAGTAGTCGTTTTAGTTAAATAATGTTTCTTAAATGCTTAGTACATGACGACCAGGCTAGCGCAGTGGTATAGAGCTCTGATAAGCGGAGCATGATGCGACAGGGGTCGCGGGTTCGAATCTGGCCTTGGTCATGGATGTTTATCTATGTATTTACATATGTATTTCTATAGTAAAAATCTTAAATATTTTCCGTAAAACAAGTCCTTACGGTACTTAGCACGGGGCTAGACTAACTTAGTGTGATATGTCTACAGATATTATTATTATTATTATATGTGGTGTGTATGGTCATGGATGAGTAATAATTAAACTACGCAATGCTTAAGTCTACAATTTATTTTGATAATATACGTGTTAACTTTCTTTTGTCCGTGTATCGTCATATACTCGATTCCTACTTTATTCCATACGCTGTTGTGCCATACCTTTGTTTCGCCGTTTTTTCCTCTGCGTTGAGATTTTAATTATACCCTCTTGATTAAAAATGTTTATAGCCGATCGACTCATGCTATGCAAGAGAAAAATTGTTACCCTGTCGCACAAGATTAGATTCTACTATAAAACCAACCATTAACAATTTTGACCTATCACTAAAGCGCGCGAGGGTCCTACAATTTTAATAACGCCGCCACTTAGACGCGGGTGTTGGATCCAACATGTCCGGCGGGCGTGACGTACCCGTCAGCACGACATGGAACTTGGTCTGCGGCCAGACGTGTGGTCGAAGTTCCACCGCCGCGGGTGACGCGCCTCTTGATAACCAGACATGGATATTTACTTAGCGCGGGCGGTTTTAAAACGCGCCCAAGGCGTTCCCAATTTAAAATTTCGAGTCGCTAAAGCGAGGGTAGTTATAATTGTGATTGTAATCTATACATATTATAAAACAGTAAAATTTGTGTCTCTGTACATTGAATATATTTACGAACATCTTGCGATGCACATCTTGGCGATGGCGAGTATTAGAACACTTTTCAATGTCTTTTAATTTTTTGTATGTCTGTTTGTCTGTTTGTCCGGGCTAATCTCCGAAACTACTTGACGGATTCGAATGAAACTTTTTGTGGTGCATAGATGCTAAGCCTGGTCAACATCAAAAACACCTTTACTGAGGTAAAATTGCTAATTTCTACGGAAAATCGGAATTTCGGCACACTGCAAGCAAACGATAACAAATCACTTTGAACACTACGATAATACTACGCTACGCGAATGAAGTCGCAAGTAGTAGTCGCTAGTACATAGATAAGATTGTAGGTTTATATTACATTTTGTGTTTTAAATGTTTATTTTGAGAAAGGTACGCTAAGGCGCAATACACATTGAGCCCGCCGCGCCGAGCCGCCTACATATCGGCAATCAATACAGATACAAATCATACAATACATATCGGCAACTTTTAGTCGGCGGTCTAGTTGGCGGCTTCACTTGTTACAAATCGGATAATTTGGTCGGCGGCATGTCGGCGCGCGGCTTGAGATGAGAAATTTATTTGGCTGCATTGCTCTAAAGAGAACGAAGCTGTTGGGCGAGCGCAAGCGTACCCAAGCCGCCAACATATCGGCGGGTAACACGCGCCGGCGCATGTTGCCGACATGATTCATTTCATTTCATACAGGCCGCCGGACTTTGTCGGCAGCCCGGCGGGTTCAGTGTGTATTGCGCCTAAGAGGTTAGGAAATGCAGCCGGATCAGGACAACCGTCTTTTCGCTAACTTACCTGCATCAAGTGATGACTCCATTTTATAGGGCTTACGAGTATCGACTTGATCTGACACCGGATTTTAGAAAAGTAACTCATTATAAATGTGGTTGAGCTCTGTAGGTATTGTCAGCTTGCTGCATCGTCAGCTTACTACGCTAAAAAAAAGAAATCAAAGCACATTTTTTAAACTGCTCGGCAATTCTAGTTTCATCTAATTCCTCTTATTATATTATATCAAGCCCTATATTATGTGTCCTATTGTTGGGCAAAGGCTTCCCCCCCATTTTTTCCATATTTCTCTGTTCAGAGCTTGATCGCGCCAATCACGCTGGTATACGTCGAGCTCAACTCGCTATCTTCTTTTTGGTTTGCCGCGTCGCCTCTTTGAGTCTGGGTCCCATAAAGTGGCAATTTTTGGCCAAAACTCATTAGGTCTGAGGCAGACACGTCCAGTCCAGCTCCATTTGATTGACCTCCGCTGCTTTTCCTCCATTGACCTCCGCTGCTTTTCCTCCTCCATTCCTATAGTATTCGATTTATTCATAAATAAAATGTGGTAGAAGGAGAAGAACCGGAAAAATAAACTCAGCTGTTTCGCTTCATTAATCAATAATAAACAAATTATAGACTTAGGCAATAAGACTTAATTTATTACACAAATAGCCTAATAGAGCAATCTATTCACAAGATATATAGGTATGTCTGACCTCCGTCCGCCACACTCGGTACAGACCACGTACGTTTCCGTCACACCGCTACCCCCATTTCAATTTCAATAGCAAACATTGGTCCGCCAAGTTTGGCACAAATCAAATTTAAAATATGGATATTTTCATGCAGATCCAACCCTCGGACCGTGCGGGTGACAAGTGCGGCACCCTCCGGGGTGACTGTATTGTCAAACGGAAACTTACATAGTTTCATAGAAAAACTCGCTTTCAACGTACGTGACTCGGGTGAATTGGAACTAATGGCTCATGTTTTCGCATAAAGGAAATTAAACGTCGGAAGAGATAGCAAATTATTTTATTGGATTCTATCAAGATGTGCCATTTGGCGGCGCTAAGGTTGTTTTACAGCAGATCAAGACATGGTTCTTGTAATAAAACTATTTTTGTAGATACTTTACGGGTACACGATAAAATATTTATAAAACCTTTTGCTCGACGTTTTGGCTGGGTTACACCAGGCGTGGCCGCTTGCCGCGGCTCGTGACCACGGCTGAAATGAACCTGTAATCTGTAACAAACAAGCAAGTCTCAAACAAGTATAAATTTATTTTATCGGATTTTATAGCTGTTTATTTATGTCTCTTACAATCCCAACGTTTCAGAAGCTTTGCAGCCACCACAGTCACGGGTGGACCTGACCTCAAAAAAAATTCGCTAATATTTTTTTTTAAACGCTTAAAATAAGGAAACAAATGTTCCACTGTATAATACTTTGATGTCTTACGTTTACGCGAATGTTACTAAGTGTCGATGTCTTGTAAGCGAGAGGCACTTCCCCGGCCGTGCCGGCCCAATTCAGCTACATGCATGCACATAGCAAGGCACTGCGTCCACTGATCAACCAACTTTCGTAGTTTTATTTTATTTCTTGCCAAATTTAGGCCTTTAGGTTGCCTTCCTTCCTTCCTAGGCTGTATATAAAGCGATCCTTGCAGGGATTGTCATTTTGAGTTACAGAATCCAAAAAATAAACATCTATGATAATATTATTTACTTTTTTCCTTTTGTTACAGGTAAGCAAAAATGCTAAAGAAATTAAAAATCAAGCAAAAAGATTTTTATGAAGTACATAGTGTAAGTATATTATGTTTAAATATTGTTTAATTTAATAGAATTATATTTTATATTATAGGGTGCAACCAGTAGGCAATAGTTAATCCTTAATTCATAAATTCTAACCACGACATAAGCTAAATAAATGAAAAATATTTTTATTATACAGATTACAATAATGTAAACAATACACATAAGTATAAGTGCACGTAAGTAATGGAAAAGCTTTATTTTTTACTAGATTTTTTTTTTAATTCGGATAGAGAATGAAGGTTACTAAAATACTTTTTTTACTCTTCTAGCTCTATTACTATATTTTATATAATATCTCCTACGTACATCTACTACATCTACAGACCATTTACAATTATTGCATGTATATATCTCGTATCCGTAGTTACAGAAAGCGAAATGTCCCCGTACAAAAATATTCGTCCCCCGCATCCCCTCTCAGGAAAGACCAATGATTCGAAATTAAGGTTTATGCAGTGGAAAATGATAAATTTATGGACGTCCAGCGCCTCCCGGCGTCTTGGATGAGAGCGTCTTGATTTTTTATAGCCGCAGCGGCACGTTTGCATAATTCAATGCGGCTTTTTACCGCTCCTTCTTCTATTATGTATTCCTATTTGAATAATTATTGGCTCGTATTTTTTACGATTGTTTTTTGTGGCATGGAGGTCATCTGTTGGGAATTGATTGAAGCAGAGTTACAGCAAGAGGTGGTGCAGTAGCTAGGTTCTATCAACAGTAGCAAACAAAGGGAATCGGGGCGGCAGGACTTGAGAGGTACTTGTGTATACATGACACCAATTTAAATGTGTTGACGGTACCATAGCCATATCTTATAGCTTATAAGTAGCCGCTGACATTTGGGGCGGCGCGGTGGTAGAGAAAGAGAGCGTCTGCATGATCATTAGCCACGTAAAGGCGAATTAGTCGTTAATGAAATAGCTGAAAAAAAACAGTGTAATCACTTTATAATTTATTTTTTCATAGAGAAGCGATAAAATTGGATAACTTGGTACGAGTGATCTCTACGAAACACAATAGCGTATTTTTCTTCACGCCGGAATGAATGGCATATTTCCACGGCTGGCTCTGCGGCGCAGGCACGTATCAAAAGCATAGTTTTTATTATTGTTAAATGTTTTTGAAATTTGTGAAAACAGATGCAGAGTTGAATCTCGCAGGACTCCCGCCGCTCGCCTCAACCCTTCCTGGATAATATCTTTAAAAGTTCGCCAACGCTCCCCAGTGCCCGGGGGACGTCGGCGATCTTAAATTTTGCTACCTATCAAATACTATTACTACAAATATTCAAAGCAAAATGTTTGAACAGCGCAAATATTACGTACAGCTATTTGCCAAGAACTGGTTTGTGTATATACAGTACACTAAAACTATAACATTTAAGAACTTTATAAAAAGCAACCTAGGAACTTAACTAGAAGAGTTGTGACGATTCAATTTTAAAAATAACAATAGCTACAACAACATAATTATCTTCAAGTCAGTTCGCAGCGATGACAGTTGAATTGCTTCCTCTATATTAATAACTCTCTTCATATATTCTTTCCGGTTGCGAAAAATCTTGATGCCACCATCGATCAGTGCTCGATCAATCGGCTTCAATTTTATTGCTCTTGTCATTTATTTTCTAGTTGATTTCAATATATAAACGCTGACTCTAGCTAGTGTAAGCTGTAGTAGTAGTAGTGTAGTAGTAGTGTAGAAAGTAGCTAAACTAATAGATGATAATATTGAATTTACTGTATCTAAAGTAGGATTTTCTCAGTTTGAGCCGTGATGCAAACTAAGTGCGGATATAACTTCTACAACCTTTGAAATTGTCTCAAATATCATTTACATTTATTTATAGATATATTTCAATATTTATTTTTTATTTTAGAACTATTTTTTGTACTCCTACTAAACGAAATGGGTCTAAATTAAACTCACAAATATTTTACTCAATGTACACAGATTACTCTATATAATATAATATTATATACCTATACTCTAATTATATCTATCATTATATTAACTTTACTCCAAATCACATTTCAATGAGGCTCTACCTCCAGAGGGGATGATTGATTTGATTGTTCCGAGCCGTGTCCTCTTATAATTACCCTTCATTATTAAACATCTCTCTAAACAAGGTAATTACTTAATAAAAGTAACAAGCCATTTCCATCACGACGCTGGCTCTTATAAATGCACTTACTGCTTTATAAGGTCGTTATTTATAAAGGGGATTTAATAAAATTTTAAGAGATTTACGTGACGGTAAGTAGTTATTCTAAAAAGATACGTAATAAATTATTATGGCATATCTATTCTAGAATAATATTGAGAGTAGCAGGGGTACAGAAATTGCGGCGTTAATTAAACGCTCCTATAGGACTCTATAGGACATAGGTTCATAGGTACCTATACAGATACAAGCTAAAATGATGGTAATGATAAACAATTATCTTATTAGTACCTATTTCTAAACGCATTGTGAGACGTCGAGTTCGGAGTTTTGTCCTTTAATCCCGGTAGAAGTTAATTATGTACTTTGAGCAAGTAGCTTTAGCTTATATTTTATTCTCTTGAATAATTAGATAAGACATAATAAACTGATTTTTAGTATCTAGTAGTATATAGCTATCTTAATATTTTTTATTAAAACAATACTAATAACTGTTTTGATTTCTTATCTTCGATCAACTTAAGTAACAGTCAGTAATTAAACTTCTAAATAACAACGTTCTAAAGAAAACGAAATATTTAAGTTTAAATTAAGGAAAAAACTTAGCCAATATAAACGAACACTCAAACATGAGCCTTTATCTCAATTCAACTATAGAAGAACTACAAAAGTCAACCTAACTTGTGGAATTATAACGGTTCTTCTAAAAATAATGTCTCACATACTTGTATTTTGCGTTTTTTTTTGTTAAAAATTGCGACCGAAGTAATTTACGGAGTATAAACAGAGCAAGTTGAACTCGTGGATCATCTCTGGAAATGGGTCAAAGGACCCTCGGCGCCCTAGGGGACGCCCTGATAAAACTTTCCAACAAAACTTTTGTTTTGAGCACCTTCGCGTACAAGTAACAGTGGAGCTGTAAATTGCTTTAAACAAAGGCTCGTGTTTTTTGAGCATTTCGGTGATATTACCTTGAGATAAATATGTGCATTGATCACGTACTTCTATTTTTTATCTTCGAAGAGAGAACGGCGAGAGGTATAAATTATAAAAAATACTTATTTTTGAACCAACAGGAAGGACACTTTATAAAAAAAATTATATGCGTTTCATACAATATTGCAACACAATTAGGATATCACAAGAGGAAGGCACCTTTTGCTGATATGATACCACCTCAAAGTAACAGCTATGTTTTTGTATATTATTCATTTTGTGAAACATGTGGAGGAACAGTCCATTGTGGAGGAGATGATCATACGCATAATATCAACACAGACATCAGCGCCGATGAGCTTCGGTAGCCATAAAAAATACCCATGGTCCTTAAAGCTGGAGGAAAACAAATAGGTCGGTTTGTTACAGGCAATCAGTTACTGAGCGCGGCGGTCTAGCCGCAAACAGGGGGACAAATGTGTATTGATGTTAACGTGTTTTTTACGACGCGCCGCCTCTGGCCGGACAGCCTATCGTTTTGTTTGCTCCTCTATATCTCTATTCCTCTCCCCTACCGTTGGAATTGTTTTCGACAAATTTTGATTTATGGTGCGAGATTAGTGATTTTATATATTGTTTCGAGTTGGATGTGAGTAGTGAATATTTATGTCCTTTAAGAAAAGGGCACGCCCGAGCCTTTTTTTGACTACCTGTTCTTAAATATCTATAACTAAAAGATGTTCCAAAGAAGTCATCGCTTATAATTAAAATTTATATATATGACTACTGTACATAGAAACTTCATATTTAGGGATTTTTTTCATGATGTAAGTGATCATTAACAAAGGAGCTTAAGAAATTAAACCCCTAAGGAGGTGAAATATGAAAGTAAAGTTTATGAATCAAATAACGCGGGTGAAACAGCAGGGCACAATTAGTCCTTAATAAAAAAATGTCACAATAAATAAATGTCTCAATATAATAGATATTCACAAGTTTTGTGATATTTGTAGTAAACAAGAAATGTGTATTGGCACTCGGCCTAGATATGGCCAAAGCTTTCAAACGGCACTTCCCCTGCTATCTGAGCTCACTTCCTTCCTACCTGATAGTTCGTACAGTCATAAATCAGGTTTCAACTTGGGAACATCATCATGGCAAACATCGGACAAAGCATTGGACAATTAAAATAGAGTCTAATATAGTTTCTGTACTACCTACTCATGAATAGCACGAAGACAAAAATAATTGTAAATAATATTGATTAAAAGATTACGCGAATGTTTAAAACAAAAATAGTTTTATTATAATTTATTTAACAATAAACGGATTTTATTGTGCTTTAATTAGTTACTTAACAGTCATGATCACGGGATGTGATAAAAAAATATAAATAAAATAAAAATATTAAAATATTGTTTATGTCATTCAATAATTAACAATCCTGGTATGTAAATTTTGAAATACGTTAAATTTACGAAAACGATGGAAATAATTTAATTACAAATACTCCTCACTATGTCGTTACTATGTCCTATATACAGGACATATGTCAACTCAGCCATCCCACTAACGATGTCTGTGAGGCATCTGAAACGTCCGGCTCGTAAACCGCAATGACTTAAATTGACGAAGACGACAAACAACGAATTTCAATTAGTTTTCCTCAGTCCGAAGTAAAAAGAAGAGGGCACCAAATAAGATCATAGTGGATTGACAGGGGTAATTTATTTATGCGATTTATTGTGGCGGGGGAGCCCGGGGAGCCCGGGGAGAGTCAACATTGACTCGCTGTCGAAGTGTTTGCTCAGTATCGGTGAGGTATCGCGGTGTTGCTGCGAGGATTTTCAACAATACACCCGGCGAACGGGCGTTTTAAAATGTTTCTGTATAGGAGAATAACAGAAGGAATGTTTTAATTTTTATACGACTTTATTTTGCTATTTTTTTCTCGTTATATCCTACTAATAGTATAAATAAAAAAGTTTATATATCAGTTATACTTTCACTCCAAAACTACTGAACGAGTTTAGCTGATTTTTTTGATGATATAGATTACAATATGTAATAACATAAAAATCCTTATAAAATGAATGATTCTCTTCAGACTCTTCATTTTATACGAAGGAAACCGCAAGTCACAACTACAAAATATGTAAAATGATTTGGAAAGGTGAACCAAGCAGGTTCAACCTCTTTGTTGCAATATTTTAAACCACTTCAACGATGTTTTCTTGTCATTATTGTTACAGAAATTTATCGGGTTAGTAGTCGTATCAAGCAAAATCATTGTCCAGAAAATGATTTCATATTAATATTTTTGTATAATTTTATATTTTAACAATCCTATTATTTTGAATTAGTCACGCTTCTGTCATGTATGCTATATAAAAAGGCCAAATATAAAATACAGTACATACATTTTACGTTTATTTTATTCTACCAATCTATTGTATCTCTAAAAACCATGATGTAGATAATTGCTTAGATTTTATACCCAATTTACTAACAATCATTCCTTTTAATTAATTTTGATGCTATTGATAAAATATTCAACAAATAACCTTCAATAGGTCAAAATCCAACGGAATCAGCTCAATGAAAAGCCGTACCCACACAGCCACTGTTACATTACATTCCTCTCACTCGTATCGACATTGACGTGAGTACCAAAGCCTATCAGACGTGATCAAAGCGGAGGGAACAATTATTCGGTTTGCTGATGATAAATTGACTTCATAACATGAACCAGAGCACTTTTTGTCTATACGCCCTGAGTGATGCGCCCCGCGGGCTATGCGCTAGTGTGGAGTGAGCTTCTATATAATATTCATTACATGTAAAAAATTTGGTAGTCCTCTGAGAGAAATAGGCTAAATCAGTATAATGCATCTGCATAGTAATGTGAGTGTTTATGGTAAACCAAAAGGCACCAGGTGCTCCTTGATGCGCTTAAGCTATAAAAAAGTGATATTATGCCTGCTCTTATTAATCTGCTGCTAAACTTCTTCTTAACATTTTGCTATTTTCCTTCCGATTTAAAAATTAAGAGCCTGACTGAAGGAAGAGCTTCCTATATTAAAGACTTTTTTTACATAAGATCAACGATGTTAGGAAAATTCAAAATAAATTTAGGTGCAATGCAGCTACCACTTGCAAATATTTTCGTATTTACACGTTTTTAACAACATAAAAGAATCCACGATCAGCAAATCTAAAGAAGCCGTCTCCACACTGCCGTGCCCGGTAGCTCCCGCCCGCGGCCTATTGTCGTGTCGCATTAACCAGAATCGCATCATAACTCCCGATAATCTACGTTTATTGGCTCCGCTCGGTACTGCTTTATTACTCTTCAGATATATCCTGCGAGCCCATATCTCTGCTGTGTACACGTCATACAGGGGAACTCGGATTTGGGGGTACATTTTTATACCTTTATTATTTGATATTTATGTTCCTGTATACAAATCCAGCTAGATAGTTTTAGGGAACCGTCTTGATGTTGTTTGAATGAAAACTCCACGATGTGATAACAAATTAGGCTTTTTCAAATGAATTTCTAAATGTTAGTAGTTACGTACCCATTTAATGGACAGCGCGTCGGTGCAGCGTCCGATTTTTCCTTGGTCGTATCCAAATACTGTTCCACCATAATAGGAAAATGATAAAATATAAAGTGTATTTCTGTACTCACTTTAATATTTTTTTAGCCAGATTGTGGCTACGATGCCAAAATATTCTTAGAAGGATTATTGCATGGGTTGATAAATTTGTAACGAAGCCGAATTTTTTTTCCCTCTCATATAATCTAGACAAGAAATTTACAGCTTCCATCCACAAATCATTACAACAGCTATAATAATTATATAGAAAGAGCCTACAATCACGAACGACCGTTATACTAAAGACAATTCATTATTAGAGAACCGTTATGGAGGCTATAATCGCCAGTTATCGCCCTTTTATCGCACATTTTACGAGCCAAACTATTCACCCAAGAAATGTACTTGTACTTATCCTGTTAGGCCCTTTGTTCGGGCTAATTAGATAGATAATATCTATTTACATTGAAGCAAAAGCTGCTGGTTAAGGAACGTGGGTTTTTGGTATTGGATGAGTTGGATTTTTGATGATTTCATAACTATTTCCATCACTTGAAATGATAATTTCATGGCCGGCCTTTTTTATAGTGTATACCAAACGAATATTTAGTCTTTTTGACCCTACCGCTGATTGACACTCGCAGAATTGCTATACAAACGTGTTGTCCTGTCCTGTCCTTCTAGTTCCTATTCACCAATGAATCGTCGCCAGCAAACAAACCCGACCATGGCTATCACATGGTGATGGTGACATGGCCATGACCCTAGTAGTGCCGGCCTAATCCCTCTCTAAGTATTGCACTGCCTATTTTCCTTCACCACTGGATAAAGAAAAAAGTTTGACCAAAAAAATATCGAAGAAATTGGTCTTACCAGGAGCGCAGTATAGCTTCAAGGCTTAATAAATTCTTGATTATTATTTGTAGCTGTATTGTATACGCCCAATATATATATTTTGATTCTCTACCTTTAATATCTCGTCCTACGAAGGTAGGAGGTATACAAATCTATTAACGTGTAATAGTTGTTTACAGCGGGCGCTCGCTGCGCATTTACAATATATTACGAGCTTGTCGGCAATAAAAAGGGGTAAGAAAAAAATGAATAAAGCGGGAAACGTTAAAATAAAGGAGGCCGAGAATATATATGACTTCCTGGAGGAAATAATAATGCTGTTTGCAATTCATTTGACTCTACCTGGTTACCCTCTTGCAAAACAACGGGCCGCTTTCTTTGCAGCCCTCCTTGTTCCGATTTTTCTCGGTGGGGTCGCAATTTTTATTCAAAACCCTTTGCCTAAAACGAATCAAAAGTTAATAAGTGTTAACATTTAAATGGGTGCTACTGGAAATTTGTTTTCTTCTATTGTTAAATTTAAACGAAACTGTAATAAATTATAATCAAAAAATAAGTATTAACAAACCCAGGTACTGTACATCAATAGTTTTGTTTTTAAAGAGTTTAATCCATTTTAATATTAATTTTTAAATTCATATAGGCCCAGACAATACAAAAATAAAAGTATTTAATCACAAAAATGTAAAACTTTTAATATTAATAAAGTAATTATTGTTTAATTTGTACATCAGTTCCTATTCCAGTCTATGAGTGATAAAATTGTCTCACCGGTCAGTCTATACACGCATTGAGATATTCGATGGCAAGCAGCTTCGAAATTTCAACCGCATGTTTTAGATTCGACAGTTCGAATGTAAAATATCAGAATGTTGATACAAGATTTTGTATTTAGTTCAATATTAAAATAACAATAATGTTGGATTCGTTTTCTCAGACAAATTTTCACATGCGTATTTATCCTTGTCGAAGGTTAAGCCGACAAATGGCGTGTCGCGAAGAAAAATCAAAAGTGTAACAAGGAGAAGGCTTGCTTACATTTAAAAACGTAATTGTAACTAACCGCCCCCTCTTATTAATTTACCTCATTCATTCCTGTCACTCCCCTGGTGTCACGTTGGGAAAAAAAGGAATGTTAAGCATCTGAGATTGTTGCAATAAATGTCTTCGCTTGATATGTTTTTGGTTTCAGTTTTATGTAATCGATATATTTTATGCGCAAATAACTGACCAATGTAATGAATATTGTAAAGCAGGATAATTCAAATCACGTTAATTGCGATCACTCTTGACCACGGTAGTAATATTTAATGTGACAAGATCAAGTCAATCCTTCAAATTAAAGTTCATATATTTCGATCTAAGTCTAAAACACATTTAATATGAATTATATTAAATCCGTACTGGATAAATTAATAAAATCACCATAATTTATCTATCTACCTAAATTTATAAATTATTAACTTAACAAATGAGGATTTAAGTGCCTAAAATAGTATATCGCATAAGGCATTTCATAAGTTTGACAAAGATGCAATCGGGAGTTACAAGTCAATATTTAAGACCCCTGAAGAGGTCTCGAGAGGTTCGCGAGAGTCACTTAAAATTCTTGATGAGCAATCGCTTTGGGACAGGCAGACCTACCGCGATCAAAGGTCATAAAATCGAGGGCTTTTTTTGTTAAAACACCGACCCTTATTTCCATAAACGTTAATTACAAAAAGATTTGTGACAGTTAATTAAAAATAAATAACGTTTAATTCCAGCCTAAAAGTTATATGGCGATTTCCACTTTCAGGGCCACCACAAATGGTAAATGGTAGTCCCAGTTTAGTGAGTATCAGTGGGTGTCCTACACAATGACAATCTCTCACAGATCATAAAAATGTAATGATAATAATGATGATTAACGCGAATATTCATTATTCATTCGAAACATAAAACAACTTCGCAACACGAGCGTGGAAATGTTTGAAATACGTCATTCGAAATGTTGTCTCAAATAAAAAGATAGGAATCAAACAAAGTGGCTATCCTTTTCACGATCAAACGTGCCGACAGGGAACTCGCATTCCGTCCTCCCGACGCTCCTTTTTTAAATCCCGGTAACAAGCCAATAAATCCCTGCGCATTTTTCTCATCCCTGCCTCCGCCCCGAAAAAAGGCTTAGCACGATTACACCCAAATTTACTTAACACTCAACACATTAAACACTCTAATAAAGATATTTCGTAATTTCCTTATCTGCCAACATTACGCCTGTTTTAATTTGATAATTTCAAATTGGGTCTTGTGTAAATTTCGTTATGCAAATTCGAACCCGAATATGATTAATTTCACGTTAGGACAAAGGAAGGGATACATATAAGTTAATTGTCTTATGTGCACAAATATTTAATGTATGTTCATCTAAATAAGTAGTTGTAAATACAGGAGTACTTAAAATATGGTAAGAAGACATTATAATGTCGAAGTTGTTTTAATTTAAATAAAATTGCTATTAAATTATAGTTAAAGTAATAAGTTTTACTTTCGTCGCTGCCTATTCTGATGTAGGATATTATATAATATATACTGCGCTAATAAATAATTTATATAAATTTACATAAATAATTTATATAAATTTATAATATATAAAATAATGTTACAATACTTACAGGACACGCGTTCTGTGAGTCCTGTAAGTTGTAACATTAGTAGATCGTTGGTTTTTATATTTAAATTTCACACTTCGAATAAAATTAGTATACTAATTTTACGTTTAAAAAGTGCCTTATTTTGAATTTATCTTATTTTGTCAGATGAAAGTAAAAAATGGAATATAATATTATTTTCTAAATGGCTCAGTTTCAAAAGGACTTTAATACTTTATACCCCACATCCCGAGTAGCATCTGCACGCACAAAATCATCTCGACCTCGGACCTAAAGGCTGTACGTTTGAAATATAAATTATTGCGATTCGTCAGATGGCGGGACTAATATTACTATAACAACTGTGCACAAGAGATGATTAGCGATATATCACCGTAAATATGGCAACACTTGACGATTTATTGAGGGGGGCAGTAGGGGGATGATAATAAATTTGGTCGAAGTGATTTGGTACAAAGTAGTGGGCCCACGAGTAAGCCCGGGCGGGCCGGGGACATCCATCGTGCGGTCCCGCGGAATCCGATAATGCCGAGAGATTGTCCCGTCTTATGTTTAACACCTTCCGATACTATGTAGCTTGTTCATTGATTAATTGGCTGTATTCATTTATATCAGAAACTATGTTTCACTTGTAATATGATAGAGTGATTTTACTCGACTGCGCCAGAAGCAGAAGTATTTTTGAAGTTTATGTATTACTCTCTTTAATACCTAATCTCCGTAAACTAAACTATTTGGGGAATTTGATTCGAAATAAAGATAAACGTGTGTCTGGTTGTTTGACGTAATTACTTCTGTAAGAGGTAGAGCCCTGCCGCAAGTCTCATTAGGCCAAAGAGATACTTCTCGCTCCGGTGATATTATCTCCGAAAAAAAAAAACTACACTGTCGCGTTTTGAGCGGTTTCTAAGATTCCGGTAGCCTATTGAACTAGAAAAAGTAAGAATAAGAACTCGTCTGTATACCATTTACCTACGTGATTTTTTATGGGAGTTCGTGGTCATCAAAGTTAATAACATAAAAACTATAAATTTTCGTTTATTGAAGCTTTTTAGGGGGGGCTTTTTACATAAAAATAACTAGGTAACCTTTTTTTTCAGTTAGATAAACAGTGACAAAATATAGTATATACATACACTGTATAACAAATAAAAATGTAATATACATAAATTCACTGTGCATTAGATAAAAACAAAAAGGTAAGCCCTCTCAAATAATTCGAATTTATCCGAAATCAGTCCCCCGAATACACAAAACCGGAGACCGAAACACAAATTAAACTTTAATTACATATTAATAAGAAAAGGTTACGCAGACCCTAAAAGGATTTTAATGTGTCAGCCGTGTGTGCCGCTAGTTGTTGGATAAACTTAATCTATAAATCAAGAAGTGAAACTATTTCGTAATTAGATCGCATTTAGGACGGGGTACAACACCTTGGGCTCCTTGAGAAAGCCTCCCAAAGGGTCCGAAGGTACGGCTCCGCTGCCTTTCAAGTGCCTCTTTAACGGCTAATATCTTTGGTAAATGGATCTCAAATATTTTGCTCAATAATCGTTAGGGCAAAACGATGTTGTCATGTTTATTGATTCTTCGATGTAATCGAGTGCCCTCAGGTTTAGTTATGTTGTAATCGAGATATCGAGAAACCGGTATGTTTGTTATTGCTAAATAAATGTAATAATATTATGTTCCATCAATAACATTATATCTATTCATGTTTTAGATTCTATAATGTAGAAATGGTGATAATAAACTTATTGCAACGTGCGATTAAGTAAGACAAGCCACTTAATTCAATATTTGTTTAAGGTCTTCAAATAACTTCCCTTTAAAAATCTTTTCGAAAATTTCACAGTAAGTTAAAAATATAACTTATTATATTTGTGCATGCTGCATTTGTTTGTAGATGGCACTATACTATTTTAAATTTAAATCGAATTTGATTCGATGATGTTTTGTATATGGATGCTAATAACTTGTTACTTGCGATTAAATTTTGGCATACAACCCGTTTAAAAGGTTGTTAAATAGTACCAAAGATACCACCTGAGTAAGATGCTGATACGGTCAGCAAAATATTTTTTTTAATATAATAGTTACACTTCACACAAAAAAGTTAGTTTAGTAGTTAGTAGTTAGTTATTTACTTGTATATAAAAGACAAACCTGACTTATCTATATATTATATCAACTCGAAACTATACTGTGTCCAGAAACTTAAAATTTGCAGATGAAATAATGGGGCACATGCAGTACTTTATATATTTCGATCAACGTACACTTTTTACGACCTAATTATTCTCAAATAATCATAGCTGATCTGATCTAAAATCTCACTCATATGATTCTGCCCCACTCTGAGTCACTAAAAAATACAATATAACATCTGTATAAAACACAACTCAGAATGTCTAGTAAATACATAACAAATGAAAATCTCAATACGCAAATGTAAAATAAAAAATAATAGAACTGTTAACAATCAGCAAAGCCTCTTAGTGATTCTTTCATTCCGTCGCTTTTGATTAAAAAATAATAGAACTGTTAACAATCAGCAAAGCCTCTTAGTGATTCTTTCATTCCGTCGCTTTTGATGTGTACTTAGTATTTAACAAGTTGATCCTATTACAATGACCAGGTAACAGTCGCTGGCTGCGCTAACAAGATTACAACTTTTGTAAATTAATAAAAAGTAGCCGTGTGTTCCGCACCCTATTCATTAAATGTGCTCCGGTACAATGCAGATGTAGATTGTTTTGTTTTGTTTGATATTAAATTTTGTAAATACCTATATATATTTTTATATACATAGTTTTTGTTGGTAGGAAAAGGGACGGTTTGATGATAATTCATATTTTTTTTGGGAGTTCTTGTCTTGCCCAATCGGCTTAATAGATTTAGTTTTAATTATAGGATGATTCTAAGTCCTGTTATAAGTTTTTACCTGCTATTAATTTATAACTTATGTATTTTCCTGTGATGGTGATCTTGGTAGGTTTAAATTTTCCAAGTCCCAAAGACAAAAATCAAATGCCGTATTTCTATGACAAATATCTTGAATAGAAATATTAATCCTCGTCTTAGATTAAGAGAGGCAGCAAAGAGTGATAATGATGGTAACACACTTTTGTTTACTTGTTTTGATCCGGAGTGGGGAAGTTCCGGACACATGTCATCTTATCCGGTGTTAATGAAACAATAAATTCGCATCCGGAATATGAAGTAACATCTCCCGATATCCCCCCCCCCTTACTCATCCCCGGTCCCCCACAAGAGTGACACGCGTTGTCTCTCATTAACTTAATACGTTATGGTTTGTACTTTAGCAATATGTACAAAATGAAATACTTAGTGTACACAGCGTGCTCTAATATTGGTGTTGTGTTTTTATTTTTTCTTTATTAATTTCTTTCCAGAATAAGTACTATTCAGACTAAAAGTTACTACGATTACAATATTAAATGCAACTACTATTTAAGGAAAGCACGGCATTACAAGGAAATCCATGTTCATCAATAAATGACAAATCGTCTGATATTTTTAAATGACATTATACTTTGTTTTTGCTGACTAATATTTCTAAAAACCCTTTACAGTCACTGTATTGCAAAGTCTATAAAACCTGTCAATTTTTTTCAGTTTTTTGTCCATTACACACATACACAGAAACATATTCAAGTTGTATATGTGTAGATTACTTAAT
>LUGF01041014.1:650111-669105 GCA_001625245.1 Calycopis cecrops | reverse complement strand
CCCCGCCCTCGTCCCACGCCCCAGGGCTCCGGCCGGTCGCTCCTTACACGATATTCCCATTACTTAGTCCAGGGCGATAATAAAATTTAATATAACGCCACAAGGAAACGGATGCGGCCACAATGACAGAGAGTTTTAACGACTTGCGATTTAAAAGTAATTAAAAACGTTGGATAACATGTGAATGTTCCAGTTATGTAACAAATAGATGCAAACGTTTAGTTTCTTATGTCGTTTAAAGGGGAACAAATATCAGAGGTTTTTTGGTTAAGATAGATAGATAAATAGAACTTTATTCAAAGCAAACAAACAACGTACAGAGATTAAAAATAAAAAGTATTATGATCTTTTGGTAAAAAATAAATAGATTCTGATACAGTGTATAATACACTGTATGAAAATCCATTATTATACATACATAAGTTAAGGAGCAGTTGAAGTCTTTTGAAGTACTAGAGGCATACCAATAATGCATCTGAAGGGTCATTAAGACACTTATAATCTGCATCAAACGGATGACCTCATGTTATATAATGCTCCAGTTACTTATAATCTTATATTAATTTTTTCGTCTCCGGTATATTATGGTAGTATATTTATAGCCACAATATGGTCTTCCCATTTGATACTTAAAAAAACAATAATTTTGTAAGGCTAACGTAATGGCTAAGGAAATAAAAATTCTTAATTTATCATTACTTGCATCGTATAATGATAGTAATAATTGTTTATACCAGAGTACCCCAAAAAGTACCTGTAATTTGTTATCATTTATGTTCTATATTTTATTATAATATATATTACTGTCAAGCATTCTACTAAATATATGAGTATATGAAATACCTTGCTCTCCTATCTCGATTTTTTCAAACTTGACAAATGTTCTTCCCCGGTTAAACCAATTAAGCTGCAATGGCTCTTACTGTTTCACCATTTATATACCAGTAAAAAATACATAAATTCAAAGATGCATTAACCAAATTTATCTACAGCTATAAATAAAGCAGATAAATATAATTTCATTAGGATATATTTATAGAACAATAAAATGAGGCATGACTTTAGAAAGCGCCTCGGGCTGTCGAAGGGCTAAATATATCTTTTGTGCGTCCATCTCGAAGCAGGGGTCCGTGGGACCGGGTAAATTGAGAAATGGAGCAGTTAACATGGTTACGGCTACCCGGTGTAGCCGGATTAAGGAGTGGGTTGAATGAAAAATGTTCCGCTTTTGCTATCCATTATCTTTATGTATAAGTCTATGTACACCTTCGAATTTGATGTATGAACTCTGAAATTATAGACGTATTTTCACGGGATTCCGGAGTCTTCAGAATAAGCCGCGGTATTATCTTATTGTAGTTGTGACAATTTGATTGACAAACACATTTCAGGTTTTGAACATTATTTTTTCATAAGTTTGCTACGTCTACGAGTAGTACAAATAAAACGGTTATAGCAATGAGATGTCTCCAAATTCTTACGCATTACAATGTACTAATAGCTATCTTGAAAATCATTACTGATTGCAAAAGATAGCAACACTCGACCAACAATACAACTATGCTCGCTCGCCTTGTAGGTGGTACTTTTTTTTAACAGTTTATGAGGGCAAAAAGTTGTCGGGGCCAATTTCATGACTATCGACGCCCATTGATATCCGCAGATCCGCAGATTTCTTGCTCTCCTTGCATGCAGCGTGGCACTACCTCTTACTTACCTCTTAATTTAAATAAGACACAAGAAAAGTGTCAGTTAATATTTTAATTAAAAATCAGCTTTTACTTAATTGACGCCTGCAAAGGTAGAACGTAACTTGGGAATAATAAAAAAAACCCAGCAAAATGCCGTCAGCTCATTAAGAGACTAAGTTTGTTTTGAGTGAAAATATTCTCCACTAAGCAAAATATTACTTGAAGTTTTTTAAAGTTACGTTTCGTGTACAACTTATGTAAAACACCGACCCGTCTTGACTTGCTCGAACTGTATAAACCTACTCACATAATTACTCGGCATATAATATACAATGTTATTTTTAATACACCAGTAAACTCTTATCATCTCTAGGCATCAGTGACAAGTTAGGTTCTACGTTGTAAAAAAACCTTTAGTCTGATCACAAACTATTTCCATAATACTTTTTAATTTTGTAATAATAAAAATGTGTAGACCTCAAGGACAAGGATCATGGTACACTCATTTTGACATTGTACTCTCTGCCTACCTAGTGTGAAAATAAGTTATTGTGTTGTTGTTGTAATAATAAAAAGCACAAGATATGCCTAGTAGATCTAAAAAATAAATTAAAAATAAATGAACTTCCAAAAATATATTTATATTCTATTCTATTCTAAATATCAAAAATATCCTATAACCATAATACAGAAAATATAATATCAGCTGGATAATATTATGTCCATAACAAATAACTCGACGAATTAAAGCAACTAGCTATTATAACTCTTCATGTAGAGAAGACAAGTTCACTTATTTACATTTCCTAAACCATTCTAGATTGCCAAGAACAGGTTACATTGTAAACAGACATTCATTTATAACATCCGTACACAAAAATACAATAAATCACCCGCAAATACATTTGCTATTGCGAAGACGCCAATATGTTGTTTAATACGTGCACTTAAATTCTAAAATGGCGTGATCAATTTTCGCACATTGGAGAGCTAATAAAGTGCACCCAGCCAGTGCATGAATAAAATTATAATGAATTTCGTTGGAATATTATCGCGGCGTTAATCAAATGTGGCGCATGCATCAGCTACAGATGCAGACTCCGGAGGAAGCGCTTGCACAAATTCAAGCGCACGTATCACCCGCTCATGTTCCGTACACTCAGATAAATAGTTTTCGCGGTCGACAGTGAAAGTCTGCGTAATGAACAATAAAAGGATATTCATATTTTCATTTTGTATATTTAACATTTTCATTTTGCACATTTCACATTTTCATTTTGCACATTTCACATTTTCATTAGTGACAAAGAAGTAATCGATGTGTTTTGGTGATTACGCACAAATATAGGGGCTAAATGTTTTACCCTCTTTTCAAAATGGGCACAATTGGACTCTCAAAACTGTTGATATTACGTCCTTACCTTATTAATGTCAAAAAAATATTAAGAACAACAAAAATATAAAGACCTTTAAGTGACGTCTAGTGGCTTGGTACTTTTGTAGAATTTATGGTAAATCTTGACGCTAACACATCCTACTAATATTATAAATGCGAAAATTTGTAAAGATGTTTGTTACTCTTTCACACAAAAACTACTGAACGGATTTTCATGAAACTTTAGAGTAAAGCTTTCATATCAGAATAACATAATAAGTTAAAATTTTGAAAAAATTTTTAAGTTCGAAATCCACGCGGGCGTAGCCGCGGGCGGAACCTAGTATTATATAAAAAAAGAACATGCAGGCGGGAAGTGTGTATGTTCTCTTTTGACTTTGTCGTAGTCTAGTGTTATAGTGAGCTTTACTTATTATTTTGCAGATTGCTGAAACACTTATTCTTATTTTACTTAAATTCGCTACATCGACCTCTTGTTGTTGCTGTAATTAATTTTTTCCTTACAATCTTCAAAAAAACCGCCATCAAACGCGATAGTTACCAATAGTTCGAACATACACTCGGCTAATCGGTTGATCGAAATTAATTCGGTGCTTTGATTTGAAAATTCGGTGCGCAACTTTTATTAGTGGCCCCCTCGAGCCAACCCTTCGAGGGCGCTTCATTATCGTGGATTAAGGCTGCGGAATATTTTATCGATCGCATCAACGCCAGTATTCATTTTCAATTAAGCGCCAAGTATTTTATTAAGTTCCTGGGAGGAATTGATGAGTTTCGCGAACTAATATTTACAATGGCGTGCGTGGTCGCGGTTAGCGAGCGTTTCACGATGTTATATTACAGGTAGATTGGAGATATATGTACGTTGCCATTAAATTTGGGTGTCGCGGACTAAGAAGCATACTGTTGCATTTCCCAGTATAGAAAGAAAGGGTTTTTAGTGATCATAACAACGCATGATAATAATAATAGTTTTCTTATCTCAACGAAATCAACACGTAACTAAAAATGAATATCTATCTTGGCCCGACCAAACTGTGCACTTACATTCCTTTCAAAACAACGATGGAACCATGTTAAGATATTTCACTATCCACAGCAGTCATACTGCATTGCTTTAGATAGATAATTTAATTCACTTCAATGTTACCTTTGTACATGTCCGATGCAGGTTAAAACTCGATATCCATTTGATCGTAAACAATTCCAGATAAATTAGATGTTCGCGAACAAAGCGGCGCTGAATGCCGCTGACTTCAATTTCCTGTATCGCCGGCTGCCGCAAAAGCTTAACTTTTGAAGGTTCCAGGCAATGCGCCGATGCATCTTAACAATACCTGCGAGCCACATTCGGAATGTTCTAGAAATTGTTATTTTCAATACAGTTGTGCGATGGAACAATTGTAATTAGTAGGGAAAGGACTGATGAAACATTGTTAATTTACTTAAGCGTTTTTAACAAACGAAATTAAATAGATGAGAATAAATTAATATAGTTTAACTTATGTTTGTTAAGAAACGATGATACGTTACATCAAAATTAGGCTAACATGGTCGTGAAAGTAAATCTAGTTACTTGCATGAAGTTATGAGAGTCATTATCGAAGCCCGGAACCATAAGTCAGTTATAGAAATCAGAACTCCATTATGCAAGGTTGATAAAAGCGAGAGGCATTAAATGAAACCATATATTTAGTGTATCATTTCCAGGCTACACAACTATAAACAGAGCAATCGGAGCAATAGTTTAGCCACAGGAATTTTTAAAGTTTTTTCTCACTTTGTACACGCTGTATCGCAGCTGATCGCCGACTATGACCGACCGGGGTCATTTACCTCGTGCTCGCTTATGCCGCCCGGTACAAAGAGTTAAAACATTTTTTCGTTATTTAACTTGTTTGAAAAAAGTATTTTCGTATACTTGTCGTAAACTTTTTTTAATAGTTTTGGATTAACTGTAGGCATTTATAGTATATGTGGTTTCATTTAATGCTTCTCGCTTTTATCAACTCTGTATGTGTAATCTAACTCATAGACACATATTTATAATAATAATTTGTGATATTAAAAAAACCATCGTTATTACATAAAAACAGAAAAAAGCACTACTTCAAAAATACCTACATTGTTTTACAAAATTAATTAATAACACTTCACACAGTTATGACGCAAAAGAAGTAATTATATATACACATACATGATCATCTTTAGTAAGGGAATAGAAATTGGCAAAGTACATTAGTTGAACAGAAATTATTTAATAAGAACTTACGTTATAACGAAGCGTACAAATAATTAGTGCCGACTGTGGGAGCGGTTCGAGGAAGTTCGAGGAACAGGAAGACAGTGGTTGCATCTAATGCAATTTCCTCGCGCTCCCCGATAATACCTTTATGTTATTGAATGTACCCCTTCAACTGCGTATGAGACTTTAGTGTTTTCTATTGAAACTTTGTACACTTGCATTGAAAATTGTGTTACTTATAATATTAATTTTAAGCCAAACTAACATTATTAAGTCTGGTTTACATATACATTCGTAAACTACTGTAAATAAGAAGTAATATTTAACTTTATCAAATATATATAAAGAGGTGTATGAGCAAAATAAATTTAAAAAAATACAAAGCCTAGTCCAGCCTTCTATCAAAAGTGACCGAAGAGTGCCGACGATAAATATCCGTAATCGTTTATGCTGAGGATCTCTTCCCTCTTTCCCGCCCAAGGGTCCACCGGAAACACGAAATGCGACAGCATAACTGTCACTTTACTATGGTATCGTGTGAGCAAAAGGTACTTCCCCGATCGTGCCAGCTTACTTACTCTACGATGTCCCATCGCTCTACCTATAACAGAAAAGCGGCGCGCGGCGTGGAGAAAATTACTTCTCAGAATGGAGCACTACCTCAGCCTAGTTCCTTAGATTATATTATAGGTTGGTCTTAAAAACTAGACATTGTAAATATTTGGTTTTTAGAACTTGCACAAAAAATCACTTACTACATGATTAGGATACTGTGTGTATTGAAAATGAAAAAATGAAAATGTTTTTATTCAAAATAGAATTGTACAAATCACTTTTTGAACGTCAATAATTATAACTACCACCGCGACCGGTTCAACGCTAGCCCTGTCCTAAAAAGAACCGGCTTGTGCTGTAAAACATGTTCTCATGTGTGACCTGCGTTTTGCGACTTGAGTTTACTCGATGTATGAATTAAAACATGCGCAGGAGACGTAAGTGAGATAAACTTAATCATCACTACATAGTATAAAACAAAGTCGTTTTCCGCCGTCTGTGTGTCTGTACGCTTAGATCCTTAAAAATACGTAACAGATTTTGACACGGTTTTTTTTATTAGATAGAGTGATTTCAAAGTAAGGTTTATATTATGTATAATGACTACATTTTTGAAGTCCAAAATCCACGCGGGCGAAGCTGCGGGCGGAAGCTAGTAATCGTATAACTCTCTGTATATCTTTAAATCCTGTCTTAAAGAGTAAACTCCTACAAACATTACCTCAAAACTTGACGTGACTTGTCTGGTTATTAAATACACCCTAATAACATCCCGGCGAGCTATTACCGTGTTTAAAGGGATCATGTTATTTGTGCACTTACCTGGATGCACGGACGCATCCCATCCCATCTGACGAGACGGTATTACTGACGGAGTAACTTTTCACTCTGCATGTCTGGCTTTGTCTAATCAATAGCATAGTAATTTTACCTTGTTTGGTGTTTTAGATAACAGAATACACAAACTAATTGATTGTTAATTTATTTTCTATTATTATATACATTCAATAAAATAAATTGTATTAAATTTTGCCCACATGGATTTTTTACCTAAAAGAACTCGTGGGCTATAAAATTACCTACGATACGATCTATACGCACAAAGTTTAGAAGGTTCATTGAACCAACATAATTATGTTGCACCAAGCGTAGCGTAGCGTAGATATGAAATTCCTAACTTCAAGTCCGTTAAAAATGGCTAGGAAGGAAGTTTCTCTTCTTATTGTGCCAGTCCGATTTGTGTACAGTAGGTAATTGAAGGTATAATTACCTCGAAAGACATGCATAATCATCGTGTTGAAACCAATTTATTGTCAACTAACGAAGTCAAACCGCAGAACTTATTTTAATGAGTATGGTAAAACAAAGCGCAATAATTTCGCATGCCCGTTAGATGGCGATGTCGGTAGCGATTGTCGGCGCAGTGCGTCCGCCTTCGCAACGAAAACTTTCCGAATGCCCGCCTGCTCCTTTATTAAAATGTACGGAGCATATTGCATAACTGACGGCAATAAGTAAGGCCTCTCCACGCCACAGTTTCAATATTCAGAGTTGGGAAACTTTTATTATTGTTGTATAAATATAATCAAGGTGAGCGGGATTTACTGGCGCGAAATGTGGAAATGATGATTAACTTGTGTCAAATTAGCAAAGTTTTCGAGCTTGCGTGCCTTATGTTGTGTGTGTCGGTCGTTAAATTTTATTTAATTGGATATAGAGAGGTAATCTACCCTTGCTACGTTTATCGTCAATTTAAGAGCCAGGCTCTTGTCTGTATAGCGCTTGCCATTCTTTCCTTTTCTGCGGTAGATTCACCACTTCTATGTAAGACATGAGATTTATTTTTCTTTTATATATAAAATTTTATCTTGGTCTTCCACTACCTCGACTTCCTTCTAGTCTAGTCTTTAAGAAAATGTCATGCTTTGTCTGATGCCCAACTATAAGATGGCCCCCCGTCTGTTTTCAATGATACTACCTACTCAGTAAATTTCTCTTCTCCTTCACCCTTTCCAGCATTTCTTCATTGTTGACATTTTCTTTCCATCTTGTCTTTTCCATTACACGCAAACATCACATTTTAAAAGCTTAAAGCCTTTATATCCTTTTGCGTAAGTGCTCACGCCATTTAGGGCAATACCTCAAATAATCCAAATAATGAGTCGTTTTTGTTACAGGTAAAAATAATTATTTTTTTATTTGCTAATTAGTACGACCAAAAATTAAGAAACATGTATAAATTAAAGACTAAGGGACGCCATGTTACTTGAGTATAAATATATTTTTACATAATATTATAAAATGTATTTAACTTTTTCACTTAGTCAACTGAATTCAATAACTATATTGATAAAATCAGTTCAGTATAACTTTAGTAAATTAATCACACATCTCTGGAAACAAGTATACTATTATACAAAAAAAAAACATGGTATGTCTTGATGACTAAATGATTATACTCGTATCAAATACAAGGCCACTTAATTCATTTTTTATGATTTGTTATATTTCTTTAAGTTTATAGATTAGTTTAATTATCAAGCACTGCATTTTCTATAATAATCAACGTTATTTATCAGTTCTATTCCACTGTAAGCCCTAGTTGGAGCCTCAGACAACAAAAAGCATCTGGGATATGCGAAACAATATTTAAGTCAGATCGCCGAACGATAAATCACAGAACGCCCAGGGTGCGCATATTTCATACTTAATTCTTTCGCGGTTAGACCCCGTATACTTTATGAGACGTCCGTCTCGGAGCAATTTACGTGCACCTGTATTATAATGTAAATCGTTGTTTTTGGGAAATTATTATACGGACATTAAAAAAGTGCGTTTTAAGAGTACGCGACACTACGTTAAGCTATAGTTATCATCCTAATTTTAAGAATTTTTATCAATAAAACGTTGTCTTAAGCTTCATTAATTTTGATAAATATTTTTAATGTGTATTTTAAAATTACCTAAGTCTACGTTAAGTTCTATGCCTTACGCTACATCTCTATAGCAACATCACTATGTGACGAGATCAATTTTAAAAGTTTTGATAAAGTTTTCGAATTCTAAAAACAAGAGGTCCGTTTTTGATGCGGGTTGTAGAGCATTGTTCAAAAATCTAAAGAATTTCAATGCTTCTGCATTTTCTCTAATGCCTATTATATTATCTGAAGCGTAGTATATTTTTGGCAAATGTCACCAATCATCAAGTTATCCTCTTTGATGACTTTACTACTTGTATATATTATTTTTTTAATAGTATAGGTTACCTCTCCCTTGCCTTAGCGAGAAGTTAACATTTTCATGACTATCGACGCTCATAGGTTAGGTTAGGTTAGGTTAGGCTTCCTTCGTCTTCCCCCTCCAATGGACACCAAATACTTATACACCTCACGAAAAACGACAGCATAGATATTACTTTACGTATTATACGTAAATTTCGATCCCATGGAAAATCATTCCATGGCATCCCATAAAAACATTTTTTCGGGATAAAAACTATCCTATGTATTTATCTAAGTTACTCTCTATGTGTGTGCCAAATTTCATGAAAATCGGTTCAGCAGTTTTTGCGTGAAGGAGCAACATACAAACAAACAGGCAAACAAACCAACATACAAACTTGCGCATTTAAAATATTAATAGGACGTCGTGCGGGACGCGGCTCCAATCCGTCTGCAACACGCGGCACCAATTCTCTCTAACATGCATGCACATATTCAGGCTACATACTACTTTAAACACAGTCGGGCAAAAACAAGCAAATTATAACTTTAATACCAGCTAAGAAACGGTCACGCCTGATTCGGGACTGATTAATATTCCTGAGAGCAAAACATAAATCTGATGCAGAATCTCCGCAGCATCCCCCGGCGCCGATATATCGCGATCTCGCGGCCTTCTGCGCGCGGCGTCTGACGTGCTACACGTAACTCTCAACCTTACTTACGTGTTTGTAATTAGATGTGAGTTTCGCGGGTGTGGAGATATGTTTGTTTCTTAGTTATTATTTGAGAAAAGGAATTGTTTAAATAACATTTTTAAAGGTTATTAGATCGGAAATATAGAGGGATAAATATGAAGTAAGTAATAAAAAAATCTTTTTAGAAGAAGGTACTGTCATGCTGATTGCATGCATGCAATTGAATTGGGCCTTCACCCTTCACCCACATCCTCCCAACTATTTCTAACAAACTGTACGAAACGTGAATTTATAGTCATCACCTATAGGTGGCACCATGGGAGTAAAGATACCTACATGGTAACACCGATCCGATTTATGTTGCAATACAGCAATAAGAGATGACTCTTATTACACTAATAAAAAATGCATCTTTTAACGAGTCTCTGTTCTGTCTTGTAGTCATTATTTTAACTATGACGTTATGACTGTACGTTAAAGTTGTAAGCAATTTCTTTTCGCAAGCTTTATCAAGGGAAGAAAGGAGATACTAATGACATAATCCTAACAGAGCTTTGTATTACTATTAATTGGTATAGACACTCATGAAAGTAATGTCTACATATCTCTAAATGTCTACATATTTATTAAATTTACTTTTTTATCACATATTTTAATTAAAACGTTTTCAAAATAACTAGATTTTTTCAGAGCATCGCAATAATTTTGCGAAGCTTAATTATAAAGTTATAGACCAGATTTTATAACGCCTGGCAATCCGAAAGACGGGGCGCATGGCTAGGTTGCAGTGTATAACAAACAAAAATGTTTAAAGGTATTCATTACATAAATTAGATAATACAACATGATTATTATTATTATACAACACACTAGAATTCAGCAACATTCTTGATTTACAAATTGGCATAGCACTTTCACAAATTTTTAAATCTTTTGGGACGATTCTATATTCTCTGTTCCCAGTTTCTGTAACCACGTGCTTGATACAAGACCTAATGACAACAGGGACAATCTAGTACCAAAATTAATGGATTTCAAGATAATCAAACCGCATAAACTACTATAAAAATGTATATGTGATGTTTCCAAATTTTACATAAGCAAAATAGCGGCAGCAAACAAGTTTGCCAGCCTCCTTGATTCCCAAATTGGCACCCCGTTTTACGCTCACTAATTTTCTTGTTCGGACACAATTCGGCGAACCCTCACAATAATAATTTGGCTGGGAAACTATAATAGTCGATCCTCCAGCCGACAATTAATTTGCCTTAAACTGTATCAGTTGGAGCGTGAAAATCTAGGCCCAACTATTTCCAAACTGCTAATTAAATTTTAATCAATTATATTTTTGATAATATTCATATTAAATACTATGTAACAGTTGATTAGACTTTAGGTTATTGTGTTTCCTAAAGTGTGTAATTAAGAACACGAGTACACGTATATTACAGTTATTAGCCAATATTGTTATACTATTTTTCCAAGACCTACATATTACGACCGAGATGGTTTAAGAGTTCTATTTGTTGTTCCCTCTCCTCTGCTATCTAAAAATCACAATAATAAAAAAATCGACCGAAGCTGATTTGCTATAAAATTGTGTTTTTAGATCCCATTACTGCTCGTTTGTCTATCCGTCTGAGAAGAAAACCTAAGTCTACTTTCCGACGAAATAAAAATGATGAAACAACTTTACATTACATTGTTTGCTTCTTATTTGTTGTAATTTTATTTATAGTTTGCCTCTACACTATAAAAAAATAAGTATTCTTAATTCTTAATTTGAAATCGACGGTTTAACTGATTTTTATATTACCTCACATTATATTGTTTGCTTCTTATTTGTTGTAATTATGTTTATTTTTGTTACCCAGGGGTTCAGAAAGCTAGTTTTGCTTCTCACACTATAAAAAACAAGTATGTTTTATCCTTTTCTGTCTTAATTTGCAATCGCCGGCGCGCAAGGTGCACTTTACGAGCGGCGTTCCATTTAGCCGGCCGCATATGCAATAAGACACGACAATACGGACGAAGTTTCGAGAAGCCGCAAAGCGCGCCCGCCACTAATACATGTACATGTATTTATTTCAAGTACAGTTGAATAGAGTAAAGTACAGTACTGTTATATTTTTGCCAAAAAGTACCAGTAACTTAAGTGTAAGGTAATTTCAAACGTACTGGTCAATAGCTATAGGGTTAACGTGCGATCAATTTGTCTGTTATATTCGTAGATATTTAATGCATAGGTTTAATATACTTGGATTTTTTTTTAAATATACTTACACCAAATATTTTAGCCAAACGATTAAACGATATTATTGTCATCTTCACCGATATCTGTGCATACATATTAATTTTGGTTTTTGGCAAATTTCGGCCATGATGGTCAAAATCTATTTGAAGTAGCTGATGGTGTAGTAGATAACATAAGAGTTCCTGATTTGTTACAAGACCACTTTAGATCTATGGAATGACAATCCGCGTGGTATCAAATATCATACAATTGTTTCTGTTTGCGTATAATATTAAATAAACAGACATTTTAGACATTTTATTAAGAGGTAGTGCCACACTGTATGCTTGCATGCAGTCGAATTGGGCCGGCACGACCGGGGAGGTACCTCTCGCTTACACGAGACTGGCGTAAAGTGACAGCTGCGCTGTCGCGTTTCGTGCGGTGTGTAAGTAGCCGGTGGCCCATGGAGGTGGGAGGAGAAAGGAGGGCAGCGCATCTGTGTTGCCCATATGCGGATGTTTGTGGGCGTCGGTAGTCATGAAAATGGCTCCGGCTGCTCGTTTGCCCTCCTATATCATAATAAAAATAAAAGACATGAAAAAATCAGAAAATAATATTATTAAATTCTCTTGGTCTTACCAAGACATTCATTTTCTTCTTATATGTCTCTTACGTACGGTCAGACTAGATATAGTACTATTGTAGTTACATTCATTATTGATTATTTCGCTTCAGTGCGTTCTCACCTGAGTCGGACTTGGCAAGACTTCGCAACTTTGACGTCAGCTCCTGTACCACAACTCTAAGACGGGCTCTTTACAAGGCATAACTTCCAGTATTCTAAGGTCAGAGGAGATTTTAACATATTACTATATTGGATACTGTTTTACACAAAACTAGCTGCACTCTGCGGTTTCACTTAATTATCGATTCCGTGGAAATATCGAGATGAAAAATAGTTGCCCAATTCTCAGACCTACTCGAAATGCCCACAAAATTTCATGAGAATCGGACTAGCCGTTTCGAAAGAGTGTGGTACCTAACTAACATTCTGACACGAGAATTTTATATATATAGAGATTGTAACAGACAAGCCAACAGTTGCTTTCTACGACCTTCACAATATTAGTAATAATCACTAGAAGTAATTTATTATAAAAAAGCTCTCGTATGTAAAATTGTTATGCCCATAATATCTTTTTTTTACCGTAACACCTATCCAAACTTTAAAATGAAAAACGAAAAACTCTGCTGCTTCAAACAATTTTAATGTACCCAGTGTCACTCGAGATATCAAAATAATTTAACGGCATAGCGTACATTAAAATCCGTTGATCCGTGCAGGGTGTAGCATGTATAGAAATCTACTTACAAAAATGTTGCTTTTTTTCTGACGCTACTGGGTAAAAAAGAGACACGTTGCGTTCTAGACTTTTCCCAGCTGAGAACGAACGAGATGTTACTTACTATTCATACTCTACGTATTATTCATAAGAAACAAAATCATTTCTTGCATTATCGCCCCTCGAAGGAACATGAAGTAAACCAAAGTAACCAATCAGTAAACATAAACATGTATATCCTTTACAGTTTACCCAAATCTCCCAATCCGAAATTGATTTTGTTAGTAGCAAAAACATCGAAATGGCGATAAAATATTAACAAAACAAATACGGAAGCGGTCTCTCGAATTTTACATCATAATTAACTCCGCAGCCATACCGGCACGTAGCCACGTCCTCCCATAGTACACCAAGAAATCGGGAGCTTCCCCATAAATTCCTCTCGTAAAAGGTTCCGCGATTATGTTAGAGGGTGGTATTAGCAAAGTTTGTCCGATCAAGGGGGAAAGCCCCCCTTCTAATACATTTTTCGTTGATGTAACACGATTTCTCGACGGCTCCCGGTTACGTGATGGATTAAGAAGCTCGGTCTCACCGCCGGATTAAGGCTATATAGGACATACCCGCTAATATACAATGTTTGCCCGTCTTAGGGAATGGGACCCGACAGGCGCGAGGACTTACGTTTGAATATGAGTATGTTTATTGACTTATACTTAAGCCACTAAATTCTTCGTTTAATGGCAAGGGTGTGGGGGAATGGACTCCCAGTCGATCCTGTTTCATTAGAAGTATGGTTTTACATCTGGCGTGAAGGAATGATGTTCGCGCATCGTGCGATTACTTCTTGTCCGGCTGTATTTTCAACAATTATCTTATTTATTTAATACTTACTAGTATCAGAAAAAACGAATAAGTAAGTTTATTTCTTATATGAATAAGAGAAAATAAGTAAATATAATGGAAATAAAAAAAACACGATAAAACAAATGCTGCATCACGCTGTTCGTCCGCGTCAAATTTATTCAAAGAGAAACATTTTTTTGGATAAAAATAAATATTTATCTTATTCCAGTTTGTAATCTACATGTGTACCAAATAGTCATAATCAGTTTCTCATGTTGGTATCTCCGTGAAATTATAGTATCGTACATACACGCAAACTTTCGCATTCTTAATATGTACTCTATAATAATAACAATAACTATCAGTAGGAAAATGACGATCTTTTTAGATAATAGACAAATTTGATGTATTTGTGTACGTCTATTATTTAGCCTCCAGTACCTTCTATAGTCGTTTGTTCTGTTTTAAACTCTCATATCCCAACTACATGTTACTCTATCTCCTATACAAGCGTGGCATTTTATACACGTGAAACGTGTAACGGGAAAGCGACATGAAAGTTGATAATAAAAAAACAAATTACAGAGAAAATTGTTTTCGAATCCCCCGAACCCTTTAGTCTCGAGCTGGGAGGCTTCAATAATCATAAATACATTACGCACGATTAGAGAGAAGCCTTACAGCTAAGTACATGTTCCGTAGGGCGTGTGTTATCGGAAAACCTTTTTGTTCTTATTTGTATTGGACTAGTTGTCTACTGCGGTTTCGGCCGTGTCAAATCTATCCCAGGAGGATTCTTTTATCACATACTCTCGGCTATAATGTATGTTTTTGAGGTAGTGCCCCATATTATAAGAGTGCATGCTTGCAGTTGAATTGGGCCTGCACGACCGGGGAGGTACCTCTCGCTTACACGAGACCGACGTAAAGTGGCAGCAGCAGATCTGTATAGCCTCGGTGCGGATGTTTGTGGGCGTCGGTAGTCATGAAAATGGCTCCGACTGATTTGACCTGCTGTACCATAACAAAAAAGATGTCAAATTTGCATAGGATTCGTTCGGTAGTTTCTGTATGAAAGAATAGTTAATAGTTAGCAGGAAATTCAGTAAAATCAGTCTGTGCGAACAGCAAAGTAACTGCCATAGAGATATGAGGTAAAGGAAGGCGTCGCATTTTGTGTAAGGAGCAGTGGTATGCAGTATTCATAGCTCTGTAAAGTGACAGCTGTGCTATGTTGTGATTCGTGCGATTTGTGAGGCTGCTATGGGCGACTTTGACGACGCCCGATGACATCCTTAAACTAAACTACATAATAATGTACTTTTGTTGCCCTCATGCCCTCGTTTCCAGGCCACCGGAAAACTCACAAACAGAACGGAAGATACCTATCTGCATGACCTCTAATATTGTTATAAGGGTGTCTACAAGTGTAAGTAATCGCTTATTATGATGCTCCGACTGCTCGCTTGCGCACATAGACACTAAAAATCCAAATGTATTGCTCTCAGATTTAAGGCTAAAATTTTATATATTTCGTAGTACGATCTGTAGCCTACGTGGCTGGACGGATTTTGAGGCTTTTAAAGCTTGATAACGGAACAGAAATAAACATCAAAGCAACTTGTTGGGACTGCTGAAGTGGAATTCTGTTCGAATGCCATTTCTGTTTTATATTTGAGGTTTAGACGAATTTGAGTTTTCATTTTAATATTCTATTTAGGTTCTGTTTCGTCGATAGCGCCAGAAAGAGTCTGTGTGTATTTAGTTGTTTGTAAAGCACAGGCTTTGTAAAGATGAAACGAAGCGTTCAAGCATGAGATCATGCAAAGACATAATATGTTTGATATGCAGTTGAGGCGTTTATATAGTAAGCATAACAGATAAAAAGATATAAATAGATAAATTACATTACAATATTATTTTATGTAATATAATTATGAGTTATTCCGGTTCAGACTCAGTTTCTATTCTCTTTTGCATGCTGTTATTGTCCAAAAATTTAAATAATTATTTATTTAATTTATGTATACAATAACGAAAATACATTTACAATGATAGAGTCAAAATAATACATAGGTGATGTTAATCAATGATGGACTTCATTCCTGACCTCACTAATGAATATAACATATTAATGCATATTATGCATAATATACGTTATAATCAGGTTCCAAATTTTTCAGCCACGAGACAGACATGTATTTCCAAATTTAACTTCACATAAAAGTAATTAGACGAAATAAATACTTAATAAATCTATCTCTCCACATAAATTTAAGACATCACGTCGGACATCTCAGAATGTTTGCACAGACGCACTCAACAAATTACCTATATCAGCTGAAGTTAATTAGAACGAATTTTACACAATTTTCGTTGGCATCCAAAGACAGGCGGGCCGGGGGTATAAATACTGAATAAGCAGTAAGCTGTGTTACTTCGAACCCTTTTCACTTGGCGAATTAGTAAAAAGCAACTGGGGAGTGAGAATTTTAAGTAAAACGCGTAAGCCTACGTACCTGTGTGTTTGACAGTGCGAAGTGCTCCCTCCATTTTGTTTATTGTGATTCGGATAATTTGATTTGTGACGTTTTTAATGTGTGACGTGGAAAGCAATTACGTAAGTAAATTATGTCTTACAACTTGAAGAAATTCGCTCTCAATGTTTACTGTTTTGGAGACACAGCATATATTGACATTACGTTTATAAAGTTACGCGATACAATAATATTAATCAATTTGTATAGATAACTTGTGAAACTAATCAACCGATCTTAAGTCTTTAGAAGCAAACATTTCTTTTTCTTGTTCGTGAATAATCAATATCCACTCAAAACTATTAGTCAAAATTACTAAATATCTAAATATCTGTTTTCTATAGGAAAGACTAGATTTTAAATGTATAGTTACAAATTTAATATACATTTACAAATATTATTAAGAGGAAAGATTTGATTGTATTTGTGTTGTGTTTGTATGTAACGAATAGGTTCCGAAAGTACTGGACCGATTTCAAAAACTATTTCACCGTTTGAATGCTACATTATCACAGATTAACATAGGCTATTTTCTATCACGGGAAAATGCTTCATTCCTGTGGGAAAATGGCTAAACTTCTAACTGGTAGAAGATTAGATTAAAATTTTATATGGGTATTTCGATGGTTTCGGTATATCAACTACTAAACATCTTGACCGATTGAGTTGAAATTTTGTATGTGTATTTCCATTTTATCGCAGATACGGATGTATTGATGATATATAAATATATAAAGAATATAAAGAAATGTGTGTCCGTATGTCCTTTCTAGAATCGTAAAGCAAAACGCATTTGAAATTTGATGATGTTTAGTAAAGTTGATCTAAATTCGCCCACTAAGGTTTTTAAGTTGGTACGACAAATTTTCAACAGATGGCGCCACTGTTGTTCCAATTATTATTGTATATTGCTATGATAGTCAATGCTGACGTATCTGTAGGTGGCGTAGCAACGAGCGCACGGTACAACTAGTCAATAATAAATGTTGTTTATATTTTTATTATTTAGTTTATTAAATTAATTTATTAATAGAATTGTTGCAACTTTTAATTGATTTTAACCGACTGCAACAGAGTTAGCAGAAATGTTTTTCATGAGTAGGTGTCTATGTAATAATGTATTTTTGTTGATTACTATGATCCATGCTACAGCCTTAAGGGCCTACTGAATTTTAACGCAAGAGATTTAGATGCGTTCGCCTTGACAACGAGAACACTACACAAAAATAAATTATACTACCTGTGCCGCGATTCCTACCACATAATTAATAAGCTTCAATTTCACCCCCTTAAGGGTTGAAATTTTAAAAATCCTAAATAAGAAACCCTCTTGGATTCATGCACAACCAATCTTCTGAAGACCATCAAATGCATAGTTTACGATTCAATAAAGGACATATAGACAAATATAATCTTTGGCTGTCATTAGTTAACAGACATCCACAGATGCCAACAGCCTACTGATGTTGAATCTGACTGAGCGTCAGACCATATCATCCCATAATTAAAAACGCCAACACGCGAGGGCTGTCTCATTAGCAAAAAGTTAATAAACATCCTCGCGACTGACAGTGACATGCTCCGGGCTGAACGCCGGGATGTTTAATTTGCATACTCAGGTGAAGGTATGTGGCCGACGCGTGTCTAGTTATACCGCGATTAGAATACGGCGCTAGTATCACACCGTGTGGAGAATTCAAATTTAGAATACGTTACTAGTATTACACCGTATAGGATATTTAAATTTAGAATATGGCACTAGCATTACACCGTTAGAATTCAAATGTATAAATACGTCACTAGTATCACACCGTATAGCAAATTCAAATTTAGAATAATTACTAATATTACACGGTATAGAAAATTTAAATTTAAAATCGAGCCCGTGGCAAATTTCCTAATAAGGAATAAGCTTCTAGATCGCCACGCTAACTATATAGTGGCTGGAATGTGAACCGAATGCTAGCAAATCTTCGTTTCTATGTATGATATGACGTATGTCAACTTGTCATTGTCATTGTCTTTTGTTTAGTGTTTTGCTAGCACTTGATTCCTGAAATGATCACTAGGGCGGTAAAATAGCTGCCTGTATGTTTCGTACACGTTCCCTGTTCACGCTACATCGTGACGTTAAAAAACAAAACCGGTTTTCCACACGGAGCCGGCGCCACACAGACGCGCTCGCCCCAGTTCGTTCCCCGGTCTTGGCTGGCTTGCACGTTACTT
>LUGF01041014.1:601623-645954 GCA_001625245.1 Calycopis cecrops | reverse complement strand
ATGGTGTCATTAGGGAACAAGGCAAGTTCATTTCTTTTTTTTTTGAACAAGGACTAGAACCTATGATAGTCGATGGACGCACATCTTTGAACGTCAAAGACGATGTGACGTTCAAAGATGTTGCTATCCAATTTAGAAAAAAATATATTTTTGTGTAATTGAAAAAAAAACATATTTATTTTTGTATCGTTCTTATTTTTCTTATAACTGAGGCATTTTGCCTCATCAAATCAAAGTCTTAGTTATAAAATGACAAACGAACAGTAGAAATATCAACTTGTGTGTCAGGAACAATAAAGGCTGTCGTAGATCCTTTAGTGTATTTAACTCTTCATACCAGTAATAGTGACAGAGAAGAACTGGTACTTCCCTAAATTAGATACATAATATTATCTATCTAAACGCAAAATATTGTAATACTTATTTTTAATTTACAAAAACTCTAAATCAATGATGGCAACCAAAATATAAATATCAATAAAATATATTTGTAAAAAAACCTGCCATTATATAAAGTCCCGAGCACATTCGAAAGTTCTGGAACGTAATTACGGCCGCGTCACCTGCGAGCGACTATGCAAATGTACCCGCGAAAATTTCCTGCACCTCGCAATAAGAACGCGAAAGTGTTGTCAGCCGATCGCTGGATATGATCTGATAACGCCCTCCCAATTTCCGCGTATCCCAAATAACATTTAGGGTGCAAAATATTGGATATAACTAATTTATTCCTCTCACTCGGCGGGCAGAAAATGTGCACAATATATTTTAATAACGCACTCCCGGAGGACAGGCCCCGTTGATAAAGTCAACGTTTTTACTTTTAACGCATGATAACCGTTGTAAAGAGCGTCGTAAATTTACGTTAGGGGCCCATGTATGTATAATTAGTGGAGGCAAATAAATAATGTTTTCTTCAAAATCGATTGTGATAAGTTTTTCCTGTTTTTAACATAGCTAAGTAAGGTTTTGTTTGAATCTAGAAAATAGAAACAAAGTATGCTACTGGTGAGAAACACGATCGAAGTATATTTGTACGACCTGGATTGTTTTGACACTGAAAACTTTTACTGCAACAATTCAGGACTTTATGTTAAAACTGCTTTACTTTTATATTCAATATTTTAAAAAAGTGTAGGTTTTTAACAGAATAAATATTTTATTAATATTAAAAATCTGTCCATGGATCCAACTTAAAACTTAACCCATCTCAATCGACGATGTTAAATAAAGCCTCGTCTACAAGTTTTCGCCGGAAGGTTGGTCCGACGCCACCAACCGAACGTAATTTTTACCTGAACGCAACGGAAATACACCGCGAGGTCGCGAGATTGGCTCGAGTTAATTTCGCGCCACAAACAAATTGACAAAGTTCTGAGCGGGGTATATTTCTTCCCGCCAGACTCCCGCAGCGGAAATTAAATTTCACATCCGAACAAGAGCTCTCACCGCGCTGACACACGCGGCCACCTAGATACAGACGATTAATTATGTCAGACGCCAACCTCGACTATGTCAGCCGTCTAGTGGTGAGCGTGTTCACTAGTCCCAGGTTCGGATCGTAACAATTGTAAATGGGATTTTTAGATTGAAAGGTGTGTGTTCGTTTCCGATGGCCCATAGTTTACAATTTTGAATTAGTAGTATCACCCTGCATTCTAGTCGAATAAGCCGCTAGGGAAATACTGTAAATTATGCTGCTTGCGAGTTTTTGATTGCCTATTATTGGGAAACAGAGACACAGAAAAGAGCAACATGGCTGTTTAAAATGACGCGGATGTATGCACGCATTATAACAAACGACTTATAAAAAGTCACGAAATTAAGACTATTGGACTATTAATAACATCATATCAAAATAAGACTAAGTAGTAATAAGTCAAAATCAATCCAACCCCAAACACAACCTAACCGTTCCATTAACAAAACACGATCGCAAATAGGAACTAGCCATAACTAATCCGTCTATCAAAATTGCAATTAAAAGCCTATTTACGGAGCCCGGACCTGGGGTCACCTCGAGGAGCGCCGAATTGGCCATTAGCGGGCGCTTCGGACCTTGTTTACACCGTGCTTGGCCCGGCGACCTTTGGTTCCCTTCGTTAAGGCGGAAACCTCACACTAAAAGGCGAGGGCCCGCTGAGACAAAGCCGGGTGTAAAAAGGACAAAGGCTGATAGCTTTCGGATTAACGCCCATGTACAGGGCCGTTAAAAGGCTACCGGCAGCGCCAGGGTTAACAAGATTATTACGGGTTCATCCCGGGGACCGCCGACCGCCATCGTAAAAGTGTGCCTTGTTTCACGTACTTTACTAATGCAATGAATGTTAATGATAAAAAATACTTTTCATTTTGCTGTTATATTTTTATAGGTAATGTAATAAATCATTATAAAAATCTTACTAATATTATAAATGTGAAAGTTTCTGTTTGGATGTTTGGATGTTTGTCTGTCAATCACGTCGAAACTACTGTACCTACTGATTTCGATAAAATTTGTTATGCAGATAGGGTATTAGCTGACTAAGATTATTCTTGGGTCGGCACGACCGGGGAGGTACCTCTGGCTTACACGAGACCGGCGTGAAGTGACAACTGTGCTGTCACATTTGATGTGGTGTGTAAGTGGCCTATTGAAGTGGGAGAAGAAAGGAGTGCAGTGCATCTATGGGCGCCGCGCGTCGGTAGTTATGAAAATGGCTCCGACTACTCGTTTGCCCCTATATACTATAAAAAAAAAATAACAATACCATAAAGCTTTACCGTTACTTTTTATTCCTTGAACTCATAGAAATTACTAGTTTTAAGCTTATGAAAATATTTCGACCAACTTTCCTTTACTTGAACTTAGCCACTGAAGAGAACTTAAACTTAATTATATCTTAAAAAAGCTAACTATAAAGACAATTAAATGATGACGACGATGATGAAAGAAAAAACTTTTTTGTATAAATTGAAATTATTATTTTTCTGCTTAAAAGATAAGTATTAAATGATTTTCTTATGATTTATCTTTGTCTGGAAATTGCAATACACAGAAATATCTAGGTATATACAAAAAACGAAATATGAAAAACTATAAAACTACACAACTAAGGAGCACCCCGCAAAGAGTTCAATAATAACACGGAACTCTCGAGAATAAACTGGATTTTATTTTCATTTGTTCTTTTTTTTCAATCGCCTTCGGAAACTCCGCCGATACATACATTAAAAACTTCCAACTTGGCTGGATCTCTGGAAGTCTTTATTGACATAAATGTTTTATTCAGCGGGTGTCCACGGCGAAACAAAACGACAACTTCATTATAAAAACGAAATCTCTACTTACGCTTTTTATACAATTTGTAAGGTACATCTCTATAATATTGCTTAGATCTTTATCTTTTATAGACCTAAGCAATATTTTAACGCTAAGCCTCTATTAATATTTTAGACTCTGGTCAACGTCTTGACTAGAGTATAGATGTTCCAGACTACGCTAGTTGTAAGTATTCATATGTTACTGAAACAAGGCATATTCAGTTAAAATATCAGCAGTAGAGCTAGGAATTAACAGATGCATTTGACGATGATGAATAAAAATATTTTTTGTTGTGAAACAGTACCGAAACAACCATCCAATATTTGTCAGAATCATATTGTAAAAAGTCAGGCATTTACTTTCTTAAAACCTACCGTAGGACTGTTTCAAGAAGTGTTTAATTTTTTTTAAAGAAAACTCGTCGAAGAACGTCCCTTTTCTTTAAAAATTATATGCTTTTAACAAATTGTAACTTTAATCCTAAATTAAATAATAAAACCGTGGTATTGTAGCTACCTAATTCTCTTCTTGTGTTCTAAATAACAATTATTAAATTCACACATTAAATAATTTCATTTTTAAATTTAAAACAGTGCCATACATTTTAAATTACCATCGCACTAAGTAATATCCACGATTAAATTCTCCATATAAATACGCGGATTAGACGCACCACGTGTCGGCCTGCACAATAAATACGAGAATTATGTATGCCTTCATTACTTAAGTCCGTAAAACCCTTATCCCGTAACGTTAATAACACAATTACTATAAATCTATCATCACTAAACAAACACCGGCCGAATCTCGGCCTAAGCTAATACATTTCGTCGGCGCCCGTATACTTAACGACCGGGGAGTATTTGCTAAACACACACGTTGCCCGCACGGCAATATAACCTGCAAGACGGGTCGAGCCCTCCGGTCCCCGCCGAGAGGACAGTAATTACGGTAGGCAAATTAAGCGGAGGGGCCGAAGCCCTTGTCCATCTTTATACTCACTATGGTTTATTTTAGGTTATTTCGTCTTATTACAATGTAGTTCGCCACCCCTGCGGCGCGCACCTCCGAAACTGATTTGGGATCCGTGAGACTTTCATTACAGTCTGTCGAAAACAATCCACTCTAAATATCTATTCTTGGGTGCGCGCAATCCGAAATTACATTAGTCTGAGGTGGCGAAGGCTCGAGTCAATTTGTTTGGCCGTAATAACGTAGAGTAGATATCAGTCGGTTATAGCGAATGAGCTATTGTGCCGCGCTGTCTGTTTCATTTTATACTCCACGGCGTTCGACGGCTAAACGGATCTGTATTATGATGTTCTTATATAAATCTATTTGAATATCGTCGTACATTTATTCAGCTCGGTATAAAATATATTATTTAAGATAAATTAAGCGAATAGCCAATATTATGGTTAGTGTTCGTAATGTGTAACATAAATACAATAAATTCGTTTAGTATGTCATTGGCAAACCGTCGCTTATAGTGCGTCGCTAAAGTGTTTATCTGTCATGATATAAAATATCATAATATATTACCTATGGTGCAAACTATTGACAAGTCCATAACTTAACATTGGTATGATAAAATTAAGACATGCTAGAGTTACTTGTTTTTTTTTTCACGTATAAACTATTTGTGGAGATTATTCTTTTACTTTTTACAAATAAGTACATATTTAAACTTCCACCAACATAATATTTGACTTGAGACGAAGTTTCTCAATTAAGTAAAAATAATACAATTTTGTATAAAATTGATAAATAAAATATTAAAATAAATAGACATTGAGTACAATTCAGGTGAACAAACAGTACTAATTGTTAAAAGTATAAATTGCCTATCTTGTAAATTGCAACATCGCTTTTAATGAGTAACACTGTTACGTATGTTCGCAAACTACAATACACCGTTGCAATACATTTATCTGTATATTTCATTTGTAATGCATATATTGTTTTGTCCTCTTTCAAGTAACCCCTGCATAGATACACACACTCTTAAACTATACGAAATATCACTGGATAGCCATCACTTTACACTAGTATTGAGTATATGAGTGATATGAGTATAGCTAAAATTTTCTTTATGGTCATGCCCGACCCATTTTGTCCACACACTTCTTGCTGTACACGAAAAATTTTAACAGAATCCCAAAAACGTGCGACATCTCAAGTTCCCTCACACGCAACTCCTCACAAAACTCCCATTGTGCGAGTGTGTGGAGTCCTCGGGGAACAGCAAATATAATTTGTCCATTAAAAAATGAACAAGCGACCAGCGACCAGCGACCACACTCCAGGTCACAAAGCGTCTCGTTAGTGCGAAACGTGCGCTCTCCGCCCGGCCCTTCGTAAATAATGAGAGGATTGTCATATAATGTGACGTGCGAATGTGCTCGTGGAGAAGGTATTATTCGAGAGAGTTATGAAGCATGGGAAGTATGTAAACATATGTGGTACTCTGTGCAATCTTCCATCCTTAGGGAACTGGCATGAAGATTTGTTGTTGTTGTAATACCTTCCACATCTTCTTCTTCTTCTTTAAAATAACTGCGAAATTATTAGAATTTAGTAGTAATACTCACACACGTTATACTTAAAGCACCGAAAACGCCGAAGCGTACATTCTCATAATTGTTTTCTCATTTTTAAAGAATTTCTACAGGTTTGTACAACACAGATATTATTTATATAATAATCTAAAATGCATGAAAACCGAAACTGCATCCAGCTTTCTCGCCAAAGGTATGTCTAATTTCTATTCTAATTTGCTGAATATGGAAAGTTATCAAGTAGCTCTGGATACTGCAAACTTGTTCAACAACGATCACAATAAATTAACAATAATAGAAAATATTTCCAAGATTTTACAAGTCATTTATTTATTTATTACAAGTTTAATATAATAGTATAACCACAGATATATAAAGAAAGAATTATTTATTTCTGATATATATGAGTATAACAATCTTGAATAACATAATAATTACAATTTATTCCAAAAAGAATAAAGGTGGAAACTATACGTTTTTATGTATAAAAAGTAATTGCGATAGATTACATAGAGCAGTGGCAGTGGGCGGGGCACATAGCACGAAGAACAGATAGCCGTTGGGACGGAAAGGTTCTGGAGTGGATACCACGTCACGGAAAGCGAAGCATAGGGCATCCCCCCACTAGATGGTCAGACGACCTGAGGAAGGCTGCGGGGAGCCGATGGATGCAGGTTGCGTCTGATCGGTCGATTTGTAAATCTATGGGGGAGGCCTATGTTCAGCAGTGGACGTCCTGTGGCTGAGATGATGATGATGATGATGACATAGAGCACAGAGGGAACCGTGAGACACGGCTAGTGTACTGTTAAAAAACTTTGGAATTAAAGTTAATTAAAGTTAAACATCATAAATTAAATTATATAAAATACCACATCAAAATTCGCTCACACATTCGCACCTCCGTAATCCCTCGGGGTGCAAAACCTACGTGGGGCACCGTCAACTTGTCGTCAGATGACTCCCAAGGCAGTGCGGCTCTTAGATTGCCTTCTAAATATAACCAGCTCCAAACAAGGAGTTGTATTAGAGAGGCTCGGAGCGGGCTTTCCAAAGGCTATGCTGACGAAGGGACCTTAATAGAGTTGCGTTCGGTTATTATATTCTGTGGATTTATCGGCGATAGCACTAGACAATGGCTTACTAATTGCAATCCCTTATATTGCTACAGGGACGATTTATAGGTATCTTGAGATTATGTGAACTATCTTAGTTTAATTCCATTAGGGCTATTCATCATAAATATTATCACTAACCCGTTACTTTTAGCGATTATTCTAAACTTGCAAAATAATGACAATTTATTACACATGTTTGGTGATAATTAGGCTTAAATATTTTAAACATGTACTATTTTTAAAGATTTTCTACCAAAGTATTATAGGATGTTCTGTATCTACAATATTTATTGGACACTAACATAATTTACGAAACAATATTGAAAGTACGACAAACAAATAATTACCTATTTTTTATTACAGTAAGAGCCAATAAAGGATTATTTGGTTTAGCCAGTATTGAGCATTAAATTATAATAATTTAATACATGAAATTTCACACAATACACTTAAAAATAGTTACCGAAACAACTCACCAATAATTCTTTTACGTCAACCATAATTATACCCGATCAAATCGCAATTTTATCACATAAAACCTAAATGGATTATACAATCAATACACGATCCTGGCGCGTATTAATTTATTGTTCGCCGTAAAAACCGTTAAAAAGCCAAGATTAAAGTGAGTCAGAAGCTATTTACATGAATTAAGCGACATTTATGTCCCCGTCGAGACAAACCACAGTGCCACCTGGAGGCAGAGTTATATACTCGTTACTCGCTCTGCCGCCTTCGGATATCTTTTATACCCTAAGTTTTATTGAATGAAGAAAAGGTAAATCTTATTAACGTATTCAAAGCGTTGTATATTATGTTGAAGTCGGTTTAGTATGTTTTCTGTCTTGTTCATTTCTTACGGCTAGCCTAAGGCTCAAGAGTGCTATTTAACTTATGCAAGATTAGTTATGACTTATGATGTTTGTGAAGGCGGCGCAAACACATATTGTGTTGTTTTCAAGTTTTTATTACATAATTTAGAAAATGTTGTTTATTATAATGTTAATATTCTGGCTGTGCATCCCATGTGGTGGTGAGATCAGCCTTGGAGAGATTTGGAGAATTGAAGAGACTACTAAGGGGATAATTTGATAAATTTGAGTTGTATGTGCTCTAGGATATGAGCATGACGTTCAAAACAAAGTTGTTTATTTTAAAGTTACATTTGTCTTCGTGTCATCTGATTCGCGTTGACAATACTAAACCTTATTTCGAGTTTGTTTTAGACCTATTCTAAAATATAAATACCTTATTATTATAAGACCACAAAACCTTGACAACTTCAACACCGGAGAATAATTTTGATGACTGACTTGAATATTATTGCTGTTCGGAATTTCATCTAAAAAAAGATTACCGTTTTACACGATTTTGCTGGTCATTTTTTATTCTTCCTAAGAAGTAAACTCCAACATTTTAATAATTTAGTGCAAGAGGTAATGACTGTACTTCTTTAGTCTAGTTCTACAAGTAGGTACGTTAAGACACTCACCTTTTTACTTTCTGTTCTCTGGGCCGTTTGTCTCCGGCGCCTCCGGATTTATTGGCCGATCGTGAACTCCCAAACGTGAGCCGCTTCCGGATCCAATTTATGTCCGGCAACTTCCTATTCTTTACGACTGTTCGCGCCTCACCTCACTTGGTACAGTTGACGATTTAAAATGCGATTTTGAATTGTCTATGTATCTACAGTGACGTCACTGTAATGTTGTTACATTTCGATATTTTGTTGGTACATGTTTTGGCATTTTGTAAGCAAAACCCTTATATGGTTACTTTATCCCTCTGTTTATGTGTCTGTTCGTCTGAAAAGGAAACAAGGTAGACGGTAAATAAACCTTAGTACACCTTCCTACTTATCCAACTGTACTTCCCACAAATTCCTCCCAGGCTTCTCACCGATCTCACCACGCGTATAATACACCACTCAATCAGTATTCAAATTCGTTACACAACGTATTAATCAATGGTGAAATCAAGCGATGAGTTTATATGGGCATGCAGACCCTTGTCCTAACAAAATACATCCTCCGCTAGTTTCGGACAGCGCTAAACACACCGTTCACGATTCATTAGGACAGAAGCGGCTGTGTAATAATAGACAGGTCATTAATATTAAAATATACCAACTTAATTAAGTACTAGCTTTTAGCTGTAGTTTCGCTCGCGTCTGTTTTTTTTTTATAGAAATTATCCTATGTCATTTCTAATTCATCTAAAAATATGTGTATGTGTTGTTTTGGCTTGAAAGCGTAACAAACAAACTTACATTGTTATAAAAAAAATTCCTGTGGCCCCTGAGCCCCTCTATGTCATTGTTTATGGGTGTTTGTACTGGTCGTTTGTACAAGTCCTACATCCCGTAAATTTTAGACCAGCCGCAACTTCTCTCGGACGAATCTCTACTATTGCTAAATTATGAAGGTGTTGACCATGGTCGTCTATGTAAGCGTGTCTCCGTGACATGATGAAATTAGATAGTGCCCCGCCACTGAGTTTAAAAGCGTATAAAATTAGTAGGTCAAAATAATGCTTCAAATTCCTTTACGTCAAAAATGGAAACTAAATCGTGATGTTACACGTTAGTAATTTGCCGGTTTTTTTTAATAATTTCCTTGCAAGTTTCCCTCATTGCCTCCAAGTAAATGAATACAAACATTATCTGTTTCCAATTTCACTTGTACATCGGAAACAGTCGTATTGGTAGTTTTGTTATTTCGCGCGGCATCTCCTTTGTTGGATCCGCGTTAAATGGGGGGGAAGTTAGTATGGGGGCTCAATCGGCCGAACAGAGCAATCTTTGTTTCCTAATACTATGCATAGTATCTATTCTTCCCTGATACGCGGATCAGAGTTGATAACCTTTGACACTGTGCCGGATAGTTGGACGGGGGGTCAGGGTAAACTGGACGTCCACCCTACGAATAAATCAGAATTCTAATACGGCACGACAGGATAGCCAGTTTTTTCCGACTTATTGAACCTTTTTCCGATTGCCAAGAGAATAGATACATTATATTCGGCGAATATTGTACATATTACCTGCGTGATATATGTGGAGTTCCAAATATATTCATGATTCGATGTTATATGTTTAACGTATAATAAATAAAATTATAAAGTATTTTTAACTTTAATAAGATAATAGATTTAATCATGCGATTGTCCATGGGTATCGCTAGTCATCAAAAGGCTCCGATTGCTCGTTTGCCCCCATAAGCTATAAAAATTAGAAATCGTTTTTTTTATGGTAAACGAGCAATCTGAGCCATTTTCATGACCACTGACGCCCATAGACATCCGCATAGAGGCTGTACAGATGCGCCGCCCTCCTTTCTCCTCCTAACTCCATGGGCCACCGGCTACTTACACTTTGTCACTGTCACTTTACGCCAGTCTTGTGTAAGCGAGAGGTGCCTCCCCGGTCGTGCCGGCCCAATTCGACTGCATGCAAGCATGCAGTGTGGCACTACCTCTCAGTGGTAGGTAGTAGTAGGTACTAGATAGTATAGTATAGTACTAGATAGTTTAGTTAAAGCTTTTGCCATCGATGCATCAGAATTCGCTCTCAGATACCTATCACATCGTAAAGTCACAGCTACGCTCTCGCGTTTCGTGCTTATTTTGAGTATCCGGTGGCCCATTCGAGGGTGGAAGCAAGACAGGCAATGCATCTGCATAACTAAGCATAATATTTTAATGGGCTTCGGAAGTCTTCAAATGCTTCGATGATTGTTTGCTGTGCTATAAAAAATATTCGTCATGATTTGTTCATTCTTTGTTCACCCACTGTAAAACATAGGCATGTTTTCCCTATTTCGTTCTCCTGTTTTAAATTCATGTTTATTGTAATTTTTAGATTTTATATTTCTTTTTAAGAGCGATATTGTTGGAAGCCCTTGAAACTTTTTTATGACATGTAAAGTGAAACGAGTAACGAGTTAATTGTTGTTGTATATGTATTTCTGTATTTCTATATTTCTCTCTTTCCCTCTTACTCCTCAAATGGGTCGTCTCGACTCCTGTCACTTTACAGGCGTGTCAATCACACTTGGCAGAAGTGCAATTCAGCAACAATGTAGCATAGAACTGCCTAACCAAAAACTAGCACATATATCATCTTAAAAGCTGCAATACATACAACAACATCACACTATACGAACATTTTAATAAGAGGTAGTGTCACACTGCAGTGTTTGGCTGCAAGCATGCATGCTTGCATGCAACTGAATTAGGTCGGAGAGGTACCTCTAGCTTACACGAGACTGGCGTTTCGTGCGGTGTAGTGGTAGCCCATGGAAGTGGCAGAAAGGAAGGCAGCGCAAGCCTCTATCCGGAAGTCTATGGGCGTCAGTAGTCATGAAAATGGTTCCGACTGCACGTTCACCCCCCTATACCAAAAAAAAGGAAAAATACAAAGTATACAAATTGCAACATCAAAATGCAAAATAAAGAATTCAATTTTCGAACAAAATCGCATCAAAAGCACAAACAGCAATCATATTCCAACGGATATGAGACCGGTTTACAATCATTTCAATATAAGATCGATTTTGAATAGTTTGTACAAATAGGAGATAGTCAAACAGTCGCCTCGTCTGCGGCGGGCTCCGATATTAATTCCATTGTGTGTCTGTGTGTCTGTGTGTCTGTGTGGGCTAATGAAATGCATCGACACATACACAAGCGCGGACAAATGTACTTTATAGTATTTGTAGTCGTGTAATAATTATCTGGTCCTTAGGGCAGTTTCGAAACTAATAAAAAATGATACGAATGAAAACGTAATTGAAAAAAATTAATTAATTTTTCCAAGCAGAAGTATCGTGTACTTTATGGCGTTAAGAAGAAAGAAGAATTTGTACGAAAATTAAAAATGTTAACTATAAATAAAAAAGTCAATTGAATAAATTGGAGATGGTTTATTCGGTATGAATATGATGGTTTATTCGGTAGAACTTCAGGATTATTCGGAGAGGTGAAAGGAGGAAATACGGCCACACATATGTATATATGTATGCAGATGTTTATGGGTGTCGGTTGTTAACAAAAAGATCTTCAAAATAAGACTATAACCGATCTTTGTTTGCAGCTATTATCCCATAATAAACTGGGGGATGATAGAATATGAAGGAATTAATAGCATAGCACTAATTTTTGACTTATGCTATTAATTCCTTCATATTGTATAAATACAGTGTACTGTATATATAACACCTTGTAGGTGTTAAAAGTATTTGGTAAAATCGTAAATTTATTTCCGGTATCAAAGTAAAAAAAATATGAAAACGAGCTGCCCATGATATGTATATTACTCTTAATTCAGACACAACAACACAGGAGATTAAAATTAAATTTTTTTTTCTTTTTTTAACTTTAATTTCCGGATTATTTATTAGGTATAAGAACACACAGACATAGTAAATAATCGCATATTTCTAATTAACAAGACCAATGACCGTATTAAATTACAATTTAATTCCAATATATACTTATTGTTACAAAACTGAGTTAAACTAACATGAAGCTCAAACATAAAAGTTGCCACCTTTTATAAGCGGCAGCGCACTTTAACTTACAACATCCCATTCCTCTAATGCTTCAAAGGACGGGACTCGTGTCAACCGTAATAACATTTTAAATCATGTCCATGTAGATTTTAATTTTAACTCCGACCCTTTAGCAAAAACAACTTTGAGCAGCGAGCATCAGTAATTATAATCAGCGCTCGACCTCGGGCGATAAGATGTGCTGCGGAGCATGAAATAAGGATCCACACTACATGAAGTGCTTCATGCAGAGTCGTTCATGCATCAGAGGAGCCTGCGTTCACTTTGTAGCGTTTGTTTCGAATTTGCCGAGCTTGCTGAATTTCGTTACTCAGAATGTGGAATGGAATTGAATTTGCGTTACTTTTTCAACGTCAACGATCAACAAAGTATAAGGTCAGATTTATGATTAAAGCAAATAATATTTCTTATCCTACTAACATTATAAATGCGAAAGCTTGTATCTTTGTTTGTTTCTTTGTTTATTTGTTTGTTACTTCTTTACGCTAAAACTGTTGAAACCATTTTAATGAAATTTGACACACACATCAAGAGTAATTTGGATTAACACATAGGATTATTTTTTATCCCGAAAAAATGTTCCAATGGGATGTCATAGGATGGTTTTCTATTTTCCACAGGATCGAAATTTATGCGGGGCGCTGCTAGTTTTAAATATAATATAGGCTTAGACAGATATTTTTTTTGTTCGTCACTAAGAATAGGCATTATCTTTAAACGAGCAATTCTTGTATATTTATATATGTGTAATCAGGATCTCGGAAACGGCTCCAACGATTTTCATGAAAGTTACAGATTAGGGGTTTTTCGGCTCAAGGAATCGATTTATCAAGGTCCCAGGTTCGAGAAAAGCTCGGTTCTCAAGATATAATAATATATAATATTTAATATCAGCGCCATCTATATTATATTATATATAATTATGGTTTTTTTTACTCCTCAATAGATGGCGGAACTCCGTTTTTTTATTTTTTATCCGAGCGAAGCTCGGTCAACCAGGTACTGTGTTATTAATGAATTGGAATTGGCCGACACGGCCTCTGTCTTAGAAAATACACACCACCACACACAACCTGACAATGTATATTTATAACATGCCGCATTTCGTTCAATGTGTAACATTTCGTTCAATAATTCACTCCTTATAAAAATTCTATGTTAATTAAGTTATTTATTTTTTATTATAAAAAAATGAGCAACAAAATTCAAAGCAAAACATGTATCAAAACCTGGCCAACTCTTCGATTCCCCATCCGTTAATCTTAATGATCACAATCACGCTAATTCGGAGCGTTAATGGCGTGGAGTTTAAAACCTTATTTGGGCTGCTCTTAAATTAATTGCGTCGCTGTAATGGAATCAACTTAATCGAATAGTTGTTTACATTGTGTCACTGGTGGCAATTAAAATTGTTTCGGAAGACAATAAATCATTCCACGAAAGTGAAACATCACGACGAGGCTGCACACCTTGCAATAAATTTTCCAATTGCTACCAAAATACCGAAGGGAGGGGGGAAATTAAATTAATTACAGTCTCTAACCTGTCGGAGCATGTTGCCGTGTTTTATCCTTTTTATAATCTTAGCCGGAAATATAAGATCAATTAAATTTATTTATGCTCAAACTTTCCATGCACCTATATCTAGAGAACGATTTAAGCGAATTGTTTTAGCTCTACTGGATTTTTTTTTCAAACTGAGGCCGGATTAGATCGCTTTTTTTAAAGTATAGAAAAGCAAACGAGCAATCAGATCCATTTTCATAACTACCAACACTCATAGACATTAGCATAGAGGTTACACTGACGCGTTGCACTCCTTCCTCCTCCCATCTCCATGGGTCGCTTATAGTTATATATATTTCTTTTTAGGTATTATTTATAATTTTCTAAATCGTAGATACTGATTAGACTGCTATATGCATCTTTTGATGTCTATGTTTGTCAGAGTACTTTGAATCAATCAACAATGATTAAAATACATTATATCTACCAATATTGGCGAATAAATATTAAAAACAATTTCGTTTTAATAATTTGTATGATACAGACAAAGCCACGGTTGTCAACTTATCAAAACAGCTCTTAATTAATTTAGTACACCTCCATAAGGGTTGAATATTAAAAATATCCTTGCCCATATTGTTTACACACATACGCACTTAGGGGCGGTAATCCAGCGATGACTGTCGCAATTCGCTGCAGCCCCGAGCGGCGTCTTACGTCCACTAATTGTGACATGAACTGAGGGTTAACTAATTGTTAATATATGACGGGACATTTTTGAACCCACCTCTCTAAAGTGTTAAAGTTAAGTGTTGAAATACCATTGCTCAAAAACTTGTTTTGGTAAAACAAGGAAGGTAATTATTTTTCTCCGTTAAAGTGGGGAGTAGTTAAAACAGCCTACTCCACCATTACCATTCCTATTTGATCAACGTCGTCTCATTGGAAAGTGAGCTTTAAGTTCATCGCATTTTGATGTTTGAATTCCAGAAACTCTAGTCTAGCTACTGCCTATGGTGTTTTCGTAACTTACTCATTTCTTAAAAGCCGGTGACGTAGGTGAGTTACTTGTAGTCGTGAAAAAAGCGCCTGTAATCTAAATATTTAATACTATGTTTTTTGCCCAACAGTATAAACTATTTTTTTTTTATATTTATTACATAATGGGTAACCAAACATCACTACAATATATTCTAAGGCGATGTATAAATTATTAACTTTTATTTCAGTTAGACATTTTTTATTAGTTTAACATGACAAACGCTGCTGCCAATAAACTGCAATGTAGCAACGCACTAGAATACAACTCTGCAAAAATGTACAATAATATACATTTGTTTAAAATTTGATTTGAAGTTATTGATATACCAGTAAATAGAAAAGAACAATTATACTTACTCAGTGTGCCAATATGGCTGTTTTGAAAATTATAACATTTCCTTTGCTATTTGATGTGAGATTAAATTAATACAGTTGTACAGTACAAGGATACAGTAATATATTCAGTGTCAATACATGTTAACGGCTCTTTACACCCGACACTCGGTTTCCAAGTCGAAACAAAGGTTCGGCCGCGATAATTGGATGTGGCCTCTCTGAATGCACGCCAGAGGAGACTTAATTGAGGTTTTAGAGTTGGGCTAATTCGCCCACCTTCGATCAGCTCGCACCCTCCCGGCCGAGGGGCTTCGTCTGGCGAAGCGGTTAGCGAGTATAATACAATCTAACTCGTATTCATGTACACTTCTGAATAGAATTACAACTACACTTACAAAAATTAAATAAGAATGTTTCTTGTATGAGTTTTGTAAGTATGTTACTTTTTCTTGAGTCTGTTTGTAATATGGTCTGGCACGAATTATATAAGTCTTATTCTGGCAATGTTGAGGTTTTGACTTGCATAGTACTTAAGTAACGAAAAAAGAATGCTCTCGACCTGAAAATATATTCTTTTATATTAGACTACACAAAACTTTTTATAGAGATAACCGATTATGATGTTTACTTTTATATATATAGTGTATACTCAGAGGTTTGAACAGCGATCTAACCCTATGAGTAGAAAAATAAGGGATGCTTGTGTATCGTCGGTTTTACTGCACTGCGTGAAGAGTTTTTGCGTTTCGTGCAGCAGCTCTGAATGGCCTACCAGATTTGCAACATATCTAAATCTTTTTAAAATTATTATTTACGAATGTAAACAGGCGGCGTTTGAGTATGTATTGGGCCATGCGACCGCTCATCGGCCGAAAACAAACACATACAAATAGTTTTTATGAATATCGGAATTGCTTGCACTTAGTGGGTCTGAATCCTCAACGCATTTACAAAAACTGCACCGTTTATTCCATTATTAGCGATAAAAAATAATGATCAACCCGTCGCAACAAATAACAATTGAAACCCCGCGCCCTCCACAGTCCAGTCACGTCGCCTACAAAAAGTTACATGTAAATATTTCGGAGACGGCCCGATAGAGGTCGGGTGCGGATAACAAAAAGTAGGGCCCCGGGCCCGTAGATATGATAATCCCGAGTATGTAAAATAGTGAAATTTAAGGCCTCTCCATGTGAAGAATTGAGCTTGTTCGCCTCGCAAATTATTCTAATGTGGCCCCTTTATTCGCGGCACACGCCGCGCGGGTCCGTACTCTGGCACTCATTTGTATTTCAATAAAACACCACTAGCCCTATCTAAACAGGGCCTTCGATTTATATAGCCTCGTTAAGAGGCCTCCGGCATTGCTTATGCGGCTGTTCCGGATAAGAGGCTTAATTTGGAATATGTATACATGTGTTGTTTTATACATTTATATGTTTAGAGTGCTTCATTACGATAATAGAACTATCTTTAATATGTTTTAAATTTTTTTTATTGGAAATTGAATACTGGTGTTCCGAGATTTTATTAAATGCAATGCCATATTTGTTTCTGTTATTATAGTATTTAAAATGTCGTTGCTATATTTGAGAATAAATTATAGCTTATATTTTAGAGTTGTTGTTTTTTAAAACTGGTTATAGTTTTAAGTACAAGTCATGTTATTCAAATATACATACATTTATCGATATAAAAATAAATCGATAACTCTTATTATCGATAGGTCAATCAGTTCCTTCTGAAAGATGTTTCATTCTATGCAACTGATATGTAGTTTATATTAAAAACAAAGAATGACTTTATTTTCTAGCACCCAGATAATTTTCTGCACATGTTTCGGTGACAGATGTGTAATCACCCCCATCGCTTATAGCCAAAATACTACATGCATAGATAAGTATGTGTTTGTTTTCATTTCCATGTAAACATTCAAGTCAAATCCTTAAATGCAAATGTCTATTTCGTACAGAAATCCACGGCCATACAGAGCGTACATTGTACAAAACCAACGACAGCAAAAATGGAAAAAAGTAATTGTAGATAAGATTTATTCGAAAGAAAAAAGTACACGTGGACAATACCTCTCCCCAAATACGAGTTCATTCGAAACCTTCAATTGACGAGTGTAAATAACGGCCGGCACCGCCGGTGTCCGGCGTATTTGCATGCCACCAAACTTCTCACAATCGCATTTTCATCAGCCTACGGGGGACATAATTCTTCCTCCGCCGTCTTCCTGTATCTACCCTTGCAAAAACCTCTTTTTGCCGGGGTTCGGCCGCCGGCACAATTCGCGATACATAAATTTCCACCATCGGTCATCCCTTAAACTTCAGCTCTTTATCCGGCGAGAGTGAGTTAAAGAATACGTCACCCCTATTCGTTACGTATTCAAATTATTTATCCCGTTTTTGCGTCCATTTATATATCTACAACTCTAGTCCTTTTGTGCATCGCTTAATTAGAAAACGCTCCGAATTTTGTCTATTCGCAGCGCAAGCTAAATTGTTAATCTATTTCCGGTGCGTCCGTTTTGTCTGCGCCTAGACGGAGTTAGGCTTATGCCTAATTAATTGGCGCATCACATGGCCAAGTCTACCCCTCGAGTCTCCAGACAGGTCACCCTTGGAGGAGCTCGCGTCGACTTGCGATCCTCGCGTCATTCCCTCAGGATAATTAAATAATAGGCCTCTGTATATTCATCCCTTGTTTGGAGCTAATTTTATCTCGAAACAGTCTATACGTGATATGGAATAGTTTTGTTTTGTATAATTTGTGTATGTAACGTTACAAGCTTATTAATATTTATAATTATAATTATACTGTTGTGTTGTGTATGTGAAATGTATATGAATTTAAGGGTGATAAAGGGATTGAAAAGTTGATTTTTGTGGCAAGCAACGGAAATAATAAATAGTCCTTTCTTAAAATAAGGGAAAGCATCCATGCATCTCACCCGTACGAAAATAAGGCGATCATGACGTTGTCGCACTTTGCATGGTTTTAGATCTTTTGATACTAACTCGGAGTACGAATAGACACTAATCTCTACCTGTTGTTGATACTGATTTAAACTTAGCAGCTATAAGCTATGAAGCCACTAAACTTTGTAAAAAAAGTAACTAAAATAAATATTTTTAATCCAGTAACTACTTAAAAGAAAGTAAAGGGCCTGTTTTCTCTTACGATAAACTCAACTAAAAAAACAAAAGACAAGAAATCTATCCGACCGTGCATACTCAAAAAACATAACCTTCTCGCTGCAGCCCGGTAAAACGAAGCACAAAACGCCCATATGTTCTCGCACCTCATTTACCGCTCACAACTCGAGCGTGCATGAAAACTTGAACTAAAGGCGCGATAACACATGCATGCGACGCACGTCCACTCTTAACAAATTCCGCTGATGCCATTCAGGCCAAGTTCCGAGTGCGACCGGCTGGATGTGTGATAAGTCGCCGCAGACAATGAGGCAGCCGTGAGTTGATTTCGCATTATGTAACTGAATCTGTTCTACTTTGGACTCCGTTATCTATTCGCCAACTTCGCGTAATCTGCGCGCTAAATTTCAATTCAAGCTAATGCTAATTCAACGGTCTTAGGGGTTTTGCGGATTCCCCCGTGCGCTATGACTGGTTGGTGGTACATTTTGCGAGGTCTTTTCGGTTTTGGCAACCGATTCGTACCTTAGCGATACAACAGGGGTAGACTTACGGTTGAAATCCATGTGAGGTAAGAAAATTACTTGTATTTTGTGTATACAAAGCTTATTTTTTTTTATAATTGGTTTGAATTAAAACCATTGATTCTAATTTAAAGATTTTGTAGATATATTTTTAGGTACTTAAAACTGCACTTGCACTGCACTTTTTTAACAAAAAAAGCACACAAAAAGCACTACATTATATCACGAGATATTTGTAATAATTATTATCAGGCGTTGACGTATCAATATCGAATAAAAATCTCTGAGTTATATTATAACCAGATATTATTATATCATACATTTTTATAAAATGATTTTGTGTGTGTAAAATTGCATGCACTCGCATGTTAAGATGGGTCCGAGATGACGTATTGCGATTGTCCACTAACGTTCTACCACGAGCAGACAACAAATCAAAATAAATAAAAGTTTCCAGATTAAAAAAAATAATAAATATCAATACATGTGACGTTCCCACTAGACTGGAACCTTCCAATATGTAACAGCACTTATAATCCTGACAATAGCTGTCACCGATAGCATTAACAAGATAAAAAACATGTGCATCTACTGGAACCAGAAAATGTCCGATACATTCGACCACAGTCACATAAACGGGATATACCTTCACGCAAACATAACTCTTTGGTGCATGTAATATTGGTCATTTTGGCGTAATGGATATAGTGCAGTGATTTTATTGGTGGGACCGTATGGGAGCAGTGAAGCATTGAGCAGTGAGTCAGAGTTATTCAATAAGCCAGATCCGCTTGTACGGGCTTACGATACCGTGAAAGACTATGTGAGCGCAATAGGGTTATCAAATTTATGGGACATTAAAATACTTTATATGGCTTAGGTGGAAATAATGTAAATATCGGTTTTATGGATTTCGTACGATTTGCGTGAGTTCTGTCAGGCATAAGATATTGTTATTGTTATTGTCAATAACATAACCTAGGTATTATAAGATTAGCTTTTATCTACAGCAGATGAGCTAACATCAGATTTAAACCCTTAAATTTTCATCTGGATGAGCAATTATGATATGATCATTAATAATCAGTGGAGATATTTATTTTAAATGATTTTTAATATAATACCTACATTTACCTACATTGAAACTTAATTTTTTTTAAACTTTATTTTAAATTCTTATTCTTAGGATATAACTTGTATGTTACTATATGTTCCCCGCGGTTTCACCCGCGTAAATTGCGACCCCGTGGAAAATAGAAAACCATCCAATGGCATTCCATAGGAACATTTTTTCCGGATAAAAACTATCCTATGTGTTAATCCAATCCAAATCTATGTGTGTGGCAACTTTCGTGATAATAGGTTCAGTTTATGCGTGAAGGAGTAACAAACAAACATACAAACTTTCGCATTTACTATATTAGTAGGATATAATCGCAAGTAAATGCCAAAAACAATAACGCTACAACCATAAATGTACGCTTACATTTTTTATTATAAAATAAATAAACGACAAATTCCCTAATACACGGCCGAATTTAATTAATGCCGTCAAAGTACACAATTCGCTCACTACATCAAATGCTTTAAAAAAAATAATTATTTATATAATTCTTATATATGATAACGAATTGGGGACCGTTCCGAAATCCTTTGCCAATAACACCACTCGAAATGTCAAAGCGAATGCATTCGGATTTTATGCGGCCCAATAAAATATTGAAATAAAAAAAATCGTCCGGGAACAGGCGATAAAATAAAACTCTTTTTATGGCGCCGACAATATAATGAAATAATCGTAACGGGTACATCACTAAAGTATCATATAAATCATAATATAACTGGCCACGCTCTCCTACACTCTAATATAGAGAAATAGGTACATCACTATAGTATCGAATAAATCATATAACCGGCCACGTCCAACACTTTAATATAGAGAAATATCATTTCGATAATCGAAAAGCCGATGCATATAAATCACTTCCCCGCTGTCGTTTATTTTTCAGACTTTCCATTCCCAAATAAAGTCCCTTAGCTGCGGGCCACTGCTTCCTTTTCCGGGGCGTTTTTTACATGATTTGTCGACTGTCGACCACTTCCCTTAATATTGTCGATATTTCAAATTAATTATTATAAATCATATAAGTTTGCGCGATCGATGGCCACATTGTTGTTTTTTAAACAGGAGGGAAAACGTGTTAAATTATGTAGGCACACTTAGCGCGTCATTCGAGGCGTTACTTGAAAAAAGTCCCGCCCATGAAACATTAACAAGCACTCAAGGAAATGGCCGGTGCCCGTTAAGTAGTGTCAGCCGGTAGTTTTTCCCACCTCCGCGCGTGTCGAGGGCCCTGTCAACGCGATTGACCAGCCGATGTCTCCCGAGAGCCCTCCGCCCTCGGGCCCTCAGATCTCAAATCCTCCAATTAATGACAAACAAACGCAGTGTCCTTTTAACTTGTCACAGCCGATATTGAGTTTGTTTACTTTTGGACAAACTTAAAAACATAAGTGAAAAATACGATTTAATGTACCTTTCAGTTTATGTCAACAAATAGGCGGTAAATTTACAGGGTATACCTATGTTTAATGTATCCTACAAAATCAAGATAACCCGATTAATGTTATATATAATTGCGAACATTTGTTGGTATGGGGAACTTCAAACTTCGCCAATTACAGATAATAATATAGTCGAAATATATAATAATATATAATAATAAATAATATAGTAAAATAAACCATAATAATATAGTCGATGTTAAGTGTGCTTGCATATACTTAATATATTTTATAATAATAAATATAAATAATACATTCTAAATAAGTTAATAAATAATCAAAGTTAATTGCAAAAAATATTTTTACGTTATTTTTACCCATTTTTTGCCTACTTTTGTTCTTCGATATGGAAAAACGTAGCAACCGATAGCACAAGTCAATGTTTGTATGGCGCGTTCCTGTGCGTTCCAAAATAATCGAACATACTGTAGTTAAATTTTAGTAGACTATTCTTGAGCTTAGCCGCTTCAAGGGCAACTAAGATGATTTGCAGTGGAGCGAGATGAAAGAAATTGTGCTCAAAACAATATTGTACACTTGTGTAATGTTTGTTATAATATATCGGATTGATTTTTTTTATTGTGCAAGTGACTTGCCCCGCGCCTCTTAGAGACTTCAGACTACCAATACCCACAAACATCTTCACTATCAGGGGTTTTTTGCAGCTATCTTCATATTCCAAATCTGGATCACCAACCCTTTTAAAGCCTCATCTTATTCAGAAGTTCGATTTTGCAGATATGCAGCAATTTCATTACTTTACAATAGATACTTTGGACACAAGTATAACGATATGCAGTCACTTTACTTTAGTCACTCCCTTAACCCTTTAAAAAGTGTCGATAATCTTTTAAAGTACATTTTAAAAGTAATTTGATCCCCCTTTTGTGTTCGGTGAAACAAGTTTTACAAAATGTTCGACAAATGTTAGTCTCTGGCTGAGATTTCAAGAGAAAGCGTCGGGTTAGGTTAGGTTTATTAATTATTTTATTTTATGGAATTACTAGCGGTGCTATGCGGTTTCACTCACGTAATTTTGTCCCGTGGAAATATCGAGTTGAAAAATAGACGTTGGCCGATTGTCAGACCTAATATGTATATGTACATAAAATTTCATGAGAATCGTTCGAGACGTATCGGAGAAGTGTGGCAACTAACATTGTGACTCAAGAATGTTATATATAATATTTTTGATAGTATAAGCAATATTATAGTAAACGGAAAAACGGAGCCATTTTCATGACTATCGACGTCCATAGACATCCGCATATATAACGTACGTAATAGATATGTTACCCTCCTTCCTCCTCTTCTCTCCATGTACCACCGACTACTTACACACCGCACAAAACGCGACAGCACAGCTGTCACTGTACGCCGATCTCGTGTAAGCGAGAGGTACCTCCCCGGTCGTGCCAGCCCAATTCGCCTACATACATGCACACAGCGTGCACTACCTTTTACTAAAATATAGATACTTAATTTTTATTAAATTTGATTGTTAGTCTGTCAGTAAATCGTGTTTGCGTCACCAGCGACGTAGAATCTTGTCCGATCCACAGAGATGCGGGAGGCGTATCGACCCGGGGGCGGCGTGGGGGCACCGAATTTGGGAAAACTTGGAAAGTTTCGCGTCTAATTCAGGCGCACGCACACTCGCGCACACCAGCACACGCGCGTGTTTTGTTTTGAGACGTGTCACGTGTTACACGTAACGTACGCAAACGATCGAGTTTCGTTACAATCAGCATGGAATGATTGCTGAGCGACTGATTGGATGGCCAAGTGTGGCGAGCTCATCGGCGACGGATAGAATGATCTACAGACAGACACTCCTTGTGTTAAATGGCATTTCTCTCTTCATTGCAAATAGTTATTGTTTATTTTCCTTCATCGAGCAAAAGCTTTTGCCGATGATGAACCTACATCCGTGTAATTGTTATACAGTCCCTTCTCCTTTGCTCACCTCCAACTGCCATAAGAAATCAGAGACCGCACTAAAAAGGACAGCACAGTTGTCACTTTACGATGGGTGTCTCGTAAGCGAAGGTTACCTCCCCGGTTGTGCCAGTCCGACTAGGATGCAGCATGACACTACCTCTTACTAAAGCTAGCATTAAGCTAGCTATTATTTTGTAGCACGACAAATATATACCTATACATGTGTTCTTCTGGCACAGTCGGTTAACAGATGCTGAAGATGACTGATGTTGATATTTGTATCTGACTGTACATCGAAGAGATATTTAAAATGGCCACCCATCCATTGAAGATCAAAGCGAGCGTCATTATCTATTGTTGCGTAAGTGCTTCATATAAATAACAATTAAGAAGATGAAAGTAGGGTGACCACCGTACGGTGACGGCGAAGGACAAAGAGGCCGGAGACACTCGCTTCCTGCGCTTCCATCAAAGGGACGTGTCACATGCGCACATATTGTGTAATTAAACTGAAATAAGGACCACTCAATCTTAACACTATAACATTCATGACAATCGTTATAGAATAACAAACACTTTTATAGACTTATAAGACTTATAAAATATATCACAGATAATACAATGTTCTGTATTATTTTAATATTACAATCACTATACTTTGAACGAGCCTTGTCATTACGCTGTAAAAAGTATTTATTATTCTTATGTCAAAGTATAAAAAAATATTTACTGTTCCAATGGACACTGCGCAGTCTATACTGTGAAGATGTGAACCAATCATATATAATATGGACTGACAAGTAATTTATACGATAATTTTACGAATAACATACGAAAACAATTTTTTTCTCGCATTCAGTCACATCAGTCATTCGTCAGTCACATCTTGACGTTGTTGAAAGAGGCCTACGTTGAGGTCTCGGAAGTCAACTTACATAGAAGTTATGTAGATGCATTATCCTCTTTTCTGCAACGTGCTCACTGGGTCACCGGCTACTTATACACCACACGAAAGCATAGCTGTCACTTTACGCCGAAGTAATGTAAACAAGGGACATCACCCCAGTCGTACCAGTCCAATTCATCTGCATGCATGCATGCAGCGTGGCAGTGCCTCTTACTAAACATATATAATTAATTAATAAAACTAGAAATATCATTACGAGAATTAAAAATATAAACTCGGAATTAAACCCCAAACTTCCTGCAAAATCTACCGACCGCAATATACATTTTCAAAATATCTATAATTTTATTTAGCGGAAAATAAAAGATTTCCCCCTTTGAGTGCCATCCGTTTTTATAATTTATAATGGTTATAATTTTCGAACGCTTTGTTGTGTTGTTATTTGTTAACAGGCAGCCGCAAATAAAGGCATTCCATTCAGAGTGGAGGCAAATTTTCGAGCAAAAAAATTGGAGCACAAAAACAAAAGAGCTATGAGATCGCAATTAGCGTGATTTAACGGTCATTTAATTAATTAATGCGATATTATCCGTCACTGTTTTGTGGTCACCCTAATTTTTATTTTATTTTCTTTACATTAATATTTTTATTGTTTTCTTTGTTTTGTCTAAACGCCTTCATGTAGAGGTGTCGGGTTCGGATTATGGTCACCTACAAAACAGTTGGTAGCATTACGCCCCCGTAAAAGTACATTAAACCGTCTCTGCAACACCAGATTTCTCTTTGATCATCTCTGAATTGGAAAATCTTTTTCTTTCAGTTTACTTGTGATATACAGTGGTGACAGTTTCCCGTGGACCCATGGCAGTGTAAGGAATGCACCGTGTCCTTTTTTGCCACATCACATATCCGCAAAACTAGGCGTCTTGCAGATTCATTGTGGCCTCTAAGGAAAAGATATGCTTTAGCGAACCTGCGAATGTAATGTACATAAAATAGCCAAGATAACGTTTATGCCTTCTTCGGACAGTGGAGCCTAAGCCTAAGCCTACTAGCCACAGATAACTAAATAATTACTGCGTAACTTACTAAGCTTTTGTGTTTAAGTTTTAGAAAAATCTAAGTTTTTTTGTAAGTAGTAACTTGTCTAATACTTAATACTAGTTTCCGTGTTCTGTGTCTTACCTTCTCACGAATGTTTGGACCTTACTTCTCACTTTTGAAAAACCCGTACAGAGCTACTACTTCAATATACTCTAAATAACTAAGCAAACACATTAAAATATGCATACATTATACAACATCATAAAAGATAATTCCGTCATCCATCTTAATTTTAGTGAGCAGTCAGCCCCACTCTATCGTGATTAACATCCGCCATTATAGTAATTAAGATATTTTCGCGACAGTGTTTGTACAGACTGTTGTCGGCGGCGACAGCAGACGTTACATGTTTAACTTTTAGTGTAATTGAGCTTGGATTCATTTTTGTATCACTTTATTACAATATATTTGGCGTTCGCAATTTGGCTATGGGGGTAAGCAAATGTCATGATCGGTTATGTGCCTCTTGCAGCTGTTAAGTAATGGTGTTTTCGCGTTATGGAGCGTTTCATAGTACAAGGGGCAAACGAGAAACCCGTCTTCTTAGACTTCCTTTGATGGCTAACGATACCGCAAAGTGCTGGTGTGTTATTCCCTCGAGTTGATCACTGGCTCATACACTCCATGATACACGTTAGCGGTGCTGTCACTTTAAGGGTCATATGAGACAGAGTCACGGTCCCGATCCTGCCACCTCAATTTGGCTACCTCCCACATTGAATCATTGCAAGTCTTGCGTACAAGGTACCGCCGTGAAGTGACAGCTATCACGGTTCACGAGGGTTGGGATTTCATCTTGACAATTTTTCTAATGGTTAAAGAGGAACAGGGCATCTGTAAAGCTTATCCCCCGGCAGATGTTAAAATAATTATTTTTTTTTCAATCATTCATTTTACTTGTCTTTATTTTTGAACTTGCCTATTTGGTCCAGGAAAAGAGCTAAGTACCAAAAAGGAATAATTTAAAAATATATTTGGAGTCTTACTTCAGTTTTCAATATCAGTGTTTAATTAGTTTCTTTGGACACCATTTTGTGAAACAATCTGTTGCAACACGATTTTCTTAATTTTTTCTAATGGTTGTATATTCCTTAGAGTATAATGATATTGTGTTGATCTCAGCTTTGTAACAAATAAAATTTTATTCAATTTTATCTGATAATCATGGTCCTCAGTTACTTATTTTTCATCAGTTATTTATGAAATAAAAATCTAAAACTACTTCAGCGGTCTAGACAATAACATTGTCATACAGTTTACTACAGTTCAGATGTATGGGCAAGGTTTAAACGAGCGGCTACAAATAAAGCTGTTAGCCGCCGATCGGCAGTCGGGTCACGCCGACACACGGCATCAAGTGCACTTCGCCCGCCTGCTACACACGACGTGATAATCGCGAGATGTATCTCCAGATTGCATTTCCTTTTGTAGGTTCTTTGGCTCTATTTTTAGAAATAGCGTTAACGGATATGAGTCGCTGATGGTGTTAACACAATTTCATAACAAAAGTTATAATCATTCTTTTTTTGTCATCATAATAGGTTATAAGTAAATTAGTTGTTTTTTTTTAATTTTGTTGGCACAAGCTTTATGTGTTGTCTCGGCGTATCTATTTTTATTTTATATAAATAAGTAGAAAGAGAAAACAACAGTTAAAAACCGAACATAATTTACATTTTTTTTTACAAAGAAATAATAACTAGACCTTTTCTAATAATAATATTACTAAACTTTTTCTGGAAACGTCTCTTTTATACGTTTTTATAAATTCGCAAGAACTAATACTAATATCTGACTACTAAAAGTACAAGATAATGAAGAAGAAAAAAAATGCCTTGAAAATACTTACGAATGTCTTTTTAGCCTTAAACATGTTCATAAATAATAGTATCGTGTAAGTGTAACTAGACATCAAGATTTATCCAGTCGTCTAAATCCCATGTGTAGCGGCGGGCTTAAAAGAAAACCGAAGCGAAGTAATAAGAAAAGGCGCGAGTGCCCCATTGAATGATAACTCCGGGCCTTTGTCTCCTGCGTCCGTCTTGACGAATCGAATTAAAAGGCTTATTGTGTCTACGTGACAGCTCCTACCCTCGGCCCTCACGGCCGTTTTTGTTTCAAGCAAACTAAAATATTACGGGCCATTCACTAGATCCCCAGGAGGGGGCGAGATTTGCTACTTGAATTTGTACTCAATTTTTAACAGGGACTGTTAATTAACAGAGTTGCTCTTTATTGGGCGACTGAAGTCTTAATGCGTTAATTGTCGAAATGCAATCTCGGAAGCTATTTAATCATTCGAATTCCGCCATGTTTTAATTTTGAATTTGGAACTTGGATTTGACGTGAAAAATGAATTTCGAATTTTAATGGAACGATTTAATTAATTGTGTTTTTTAATTTGTTGCAGACTTTACGACATCGACTGCCGTCGCCTTGTGATCAAGGTAAGGGGTGATTGTTCACGTTTTTATTGCCGTAATGGCATATGATCAGTGACGTGTGAGATTGAAGGAAACGACAGGTGAAAATATGAAATAAATAGACGTCTTTCGGATCAACCCTCATTCTTCTTTTATTATTATATTTATACTAACTGCGCTCCGCGGTTTTACCCGCGTACGTTTCGACCCCAGAATGTTTTCCGATTCTCGGACCTACCCGATATACACATTAGACTTCATGAGAATCGGTCGAGTAATTAACATTGTGACACGAAAAATATCATACAGTTTATCAATTTATAACATATAGTTAATAAAGTTATTATGTTTTATATAATTTAATTCCGATAAAAGGGCTAGTGTCCTCGGGTTAGGTTAGCGGATCTTTAACGCTTTAACCGGAAATAAGGATTAGCTAGCAAATGTTAAAGTCAACAGTGAATTAAAAAATATGCCGAATAATCATCACTTTTTCCTCGGTTGACTACACGCGATAAGATTAATCCCAGGACGTATCTAAAGTTTCAAGTGGCCTTAACCATTTTATGATTATTCATCTCATCTCGACGTTGTTCCTTGCACCGGCCGAAAGCCGTAAAAGTATATAGATACTAAAACAGGCACGCACTTTTAATGAGGGCCGTGCAATATTTATACACGAGCTACCCTAATTGCTGGGGTGGAGAGTGGAAAAAATGGGCAATTCCACGTAATGCAATATGTATATTTAAGGAGAAGTTCCCAAAGCCGACGAAATTCTGTCGCGGTAATACTTATGCCTTGGAAACCACTTCAAACGCCTTTTGCGGTCACACGAGAATGTATCTCTACTTTGATCGGAACAGTTTGTGATTTGGACATTTGAAAATTTTATTGTAGATGTTTGGTTAAATATATCAAATCAAATAATGATGCAATGTACTTTATACATATTTACATTTATAGTTTTACTGTGCTAATTTTGTAAATCAACTTATAATAAAATAAACAATAACAATTTTCTTAATAATTGATTTTTAAAATAGAATTTTAAAAAAATCTATTCATAAAATAGTTACGATTCTTTTTGTAATTTTGCAATCTATTTTGAAAGTACAGATCAATTGTTTTATTGTAACTACACTAACATAATTAGTGTTAGTTCCATTGGCTTATAATACCGTAATCTACAGTTGACACTTACCATTGAAACCTCTTCGTTGATTTATTTTCATTAAAAAAATGTAACACATAAGTAATATTAATTCTTGTAATACAGTCTACTTAAATATTATTTACATACGATTATCTAAAATTATAAAAGCAACTTTGCACATATTTGTACTGCATTAATAAGAATATAATATATTCAGAAAGCTAATAAGTATAAAGTAGAGCAACATTTGTTGCGACGACCGCGGTAAGTAGCTGGGATTTTTATTTTTTCAATATGTTTAGGTACCGGCAGTCTCCCCTCGCCGCCACAATTTCCTCTTGACGGAAACCCTCAATCTAATGATACGCCTGTGTTAAAAAACACAAGGAAATTTAATAACGCCCACCCGTAGACTTAGAGAAAACAAAGAAAATTTAATTTCCACGATTCCCACACGCTCAATAACGTGAAGTTACGCCCCAACTTCACGTGGAAATTAAAAAAAACAACGCGTAAAGATATTTTCATTATAATAATACTGAAGGAGGAATTTGTTTGTGCCACATTTGAATAGACTTTTTATGACTAGAGGACAAGCGAGAGATGTTATCGTGTGATGGTAAGTGATTACCGACTTTTATAAACATCAACCTTTCTCTGTCAGGCTTTCCGAGCTCTCATGCCGTACAAATCACTGAATTTGTATAATTATCAGTACCTGTAATTTGTACCAAATATTAAAATGTTTTAATTAATGATACCTAGCTAGACAATTTAACAAATTAGTTTTAATTAAATGTCTCATTTGTAACTAGCAAATCTTACTTATCCTAATATCATATTGTTATCTAATTGTGTCTGGAAATATATAGAAAATATAAACTGTATTTTAAATGACAGATTTACTTTGGAAAAGTCAAAGCTTCTGACCCGTGTCCGATATGGACCCTCGGGAATGAGTCTGACACGCTCTACTGATAAATGCGTAATAAGATAAATTCCAAACCATATATTTGCTTTTTGTTACTTATTTAGAAGACAATGCAGTCGCGTTGTGTAAGTGTCCCAGCAGGGAGGAGGCGGAATGGGGGCAATGCATATGTATAACCCTTATGCGGATGTTTAAGGGCGTTGGTAGTCTTTAAAATGGCTTTGGCTGCTCGTTGCCCCATCATACTACAAAAAATACATTAATAAAAAAAATACCTATTAATTTTAACGAATTATACCGCTCTTTAGTGCTCATGATCATGACTGGAAACAACCAAAACATCAAAAACTTAATTCAAAATATTTTTCGTTAGTAGTTTCACTTCAATGTAAAACAAAAAGTAATAAAAACTTAGCGAGCGAAAAGTGAAAAACCAACATATCACGTAAGGAGCGCGTAATTAAAATGCTAACACATTTCAAACGTAAGCAAATTAGTTCCGCACCTAATGATCCAACAAAGAGGTTTAAATCTTTTTTAAACGTGCTCCCTGGGCAAACGGGAGGTAAAAAAACATTTGCATAAGCTCACCCATATGCAAATCTGGCCCGGACGTGAAAAGGCGGTGGAAATTGTATCAAATTGCTCCAACGACACGCGCTCTGCCGCCAATTTGTCAAGCGAGCAATAATTATTTGAGGCCCCCTCCTGAATTAGCCTCATGGTTTCATGTGGAATTTTAAGTTGTGCGAAAGATTCCCTTTATTATTATGTTTCGTGAGCTGACGTGAAATTTATGATAATAGTAATGACGTCAAATTGAGAAGACTAGGGCGTGTGTTTCGTTTTTACGGATTATACTGAGACTAAATTGAGTGCTAGAAAGGGAATATATATACATGCATTTACTCTATTTACTATTCGTTTACTTACATACAGTTATTGAAAATAATGTTTGAGGTGTTGTCGTTAGCACGAGTGTTTTAACGCCATGAGAACTACTCAGAGACCGCTTGAAAACATCACTCATCAACATCCGATTACTCGTTTGTAAGCTACAAAAATAAAACAGCCAACATAAACAATGTACCCGTAATGTTTTCAAATCGCTTCGATTAACTCTTGCGGAATTGACGGCAGAAAACAAGAACCCTTTCACCATAAAATGTAATAAAAACCTCAATCGGTGTGTTCCCACGCCTTTCAATAAAAACAAACTGCAAATCGTCAAACGAAAAGCCTCGAATTAAGCCCACCATCAGCCCGGCCCATCTGAAAAATGTTATACGCCACCTGTGGAACGTAATCGTATGCGTTTATCTGTGCGGCCCGTGCACTGGACTGTACACGGATGTAGAGACAACTATTACGACTTGTACATTTGTTCAATAGTATTGATCAATGATTTGATGGTTTTGTTGTTTTTTTTTTATATTAGCTTAATTTTTACTAGACTACATAAGGGAAGAAGTTAGTTTTCTAACATGTTAATGCTAGTAGATTCCAAGTGGAAGTAGAACAAGTCTGACAGATCAGAGTTGACAGCTGATGCCTAAGTTTGTACTGCTCAGCTCTCTACCTACGGTGATATATGCTATTAGCTGTCACTAAGTCATGGTCATAATGTCAAACATCCCTCTCTCTCTTGTCATCTGTACCTAACCATAGACATCATCTATGGTATGAATATTCAGTGTACGGTCTATGACTAAACATAGACAACCAATACACTAAACAATATGCTTGTTTCCTGATAGAAAATCGTGGATTTTAATATTTACTCATTTTTTTTTACGGGTTTTAAATAATTATGCGGATTGAATGTGATTATTTAGTAGTAGGATATCAGCCTTATTTGCGTCAGTTGGCTATAAGTACACTTATATAAGCCTGAGCCTTAAATCCTACTAATGTTAGGAATGCGAAAATGTGTACGTTTGTTTGTTTGTTACTCCTTCACGCAAAAACTGCAGAACCGATTTTCATGAAATTTGGCACACACATAGTGTAACTTGGATTAACACAGGATAGTTTTTATTCTGAAAAAATGTTCCCATGGGATCGAAATTTACGCGGGTGAAACGCAAATGAAGTTTTTATTTAGAAAAAATGTTGCTATGGAATGCCACGGGATGATTTTCTATTTTGTACGAGATCGAAATTTACGCGAGTAAAACTGCGGAGCGCAGCTAGTACAACAATATGTGCAGTTTGTTATATAGCTATTAAATTTGAACGAAATTTAACCTCATCTTGAGAAACAGATTATTGGCACGCTCTCATCAGCAGGCATTTTACTTACTACCTGTGACATATGGGCTGTGACTTTGTGACACAGGAAAGATTTGTTAAAAAATTAGTTATAAATTCCCGTTTTTTTTCCCCCTCTATTTTCTTTCTATTTTGTTAAATATTTATCTTTGTTGTGTTATACGAAAATTATTTTACAATAACAACATAAAAAGCGCTTCCAGGCACGTATATCCACGACAATGAGGCGTGCATCCGTTTAATTCCAGGCGGATAGGCCGGATTTATGCGGCGCTCAGGCAATTATCATTCATGCACTGACCGTTCACCGGTCACTCGCTCCCGCCGCTCCCGGTCGCTCCCGGTTGTTCCCGGTCCCGTACGTGCCCACTCAATTAACACGCCCACAGCCGATCGCCTCTACAGATTTATTGACTGCTCCCGTGGTTTTCACACGACCTGTATCAACTTGAAAAATAATACGATATTTCACACGTTGTGCTACATACTTCTACTTGCGTATCAGAAACAATCTGCTGCTGGATATAACGCAGTTGTGTGAAAGTCTTATGGCGTTGTTAGTCATCAAAAAGATTCCATTGATTTGCTTTTCTTGCTGCCTTTTAAAAAAGGAGGACTTTTTCCGAACCGCTGTATCGTAAATCCTTAAAAACTACATCTTAAATTTTATATACTAGTAAATAAAATTGGTAAATGTTTTTAATTGTGTATCCCTTTATTTGATTCCCGTTTTTTGTAAAAAACGTTTCTTCTCAAAAGACGTATAATTACACATTACTATTAAAAAATTAACAAACATTACAAACCAAACAACCGCACGGCAAAAATAACACAAAAAGGCAACCTACAAAGATGAACGAATGAATTTTATGCTAAATATTAAAAATAAAAGGCACAATCTCAATACTTCACTTGCGTTCTCAAAAATACGAGCATGCAATTAAAATAAAAAAGCGAGCATCGCAGTCCTTAGCCGTACGCTACGTTCGTTCTTAGCTCGCTCGACAACCCTACATTACGCCGTGTTGAACCTTGGATGACACGAGTCGTGATCATACACAACCCTTCAACCGGCTACAAATCTCGCCACGGCTTCTTTATATCGGCAGCAGACGATCCTTTAACCCGTAATGGGCAGGTTAGGACGACCGTCGTAAAGTGTCCCGCGCGAACCCTTGCAAATTTCACGAACTATTTCCCGGACTAGCCCCCGTTCGTTTTTTGTCGACTTTATCGTCCGGATTTGCTACCTCTATCGTTATTATGTCCGCCTCACTACATAAAGGACCCTCACTATTAAGACCTCATAACCGTGGGAAAAATTTTCAACGACCACAAGATTCTTGAGCGTCTTTGTTATGTTTAGTACAAGCTATTGTGTGGAATGTTTAAGGTTTTCCGGAGGTATTAAGAGGCGGCGTTTCAAAATATTATTGTGATAGTTTTTTACTTAAAACTTCAAAAATATAATAGTAATCTCATAAAAAGTTTGCTAAGACGACGAGAGGATTTAGATAGTTCAGAAGAGAGACAAAAATTAAAAAAACATTAATTTCCTTTGGCTCCTTTTGGCCCTATAAAAACTAGTGTTTTTATATTTGAAGTTAATGTTGTAGTATTAAAAGTATAAGAAGTACAATTATAGTGATATCACACGATTATACTACTTATATTTTTTTGAATATATTGTTCTTTTCTCGAGCTTTATCTGGCTTACGTCGCTTACGTCTTTCGCGCAATTTTTCACTTCAAATTGTTTCTAAACTGAACTAAACTGCTGTTGCGTATCGAAGCAGATACACTATTTCTATTTTACAAATCTCATTTAGACCGGTTACAGCTTTCTATAGTTTTACTTAATAAAGAGCACAAATTAGACAGCACATATACATCTGTACCTACAGACGGAACTCGGGCGTCTAGTTCTCAGGTGACTGCGGTTAAGACGGGCAGTATAAACAAGCTCGACGCCGCTTACAGGTGTTTGCTAAGAGCCCTCACGTAAACAGTTTGCATTTCCTCTGCTCCAGCACTCCTTTCCTGTTGGTACACTTGTCGGATGTGGACTGGGAGCGGCTAGAGCGTTATTTGAATGTAACACAATATATAAACAGGAATAAGGGAGAAGCAATAGCAGAGAATAGTTAGGTCTTAATGTAGATTTTAAACACATGTAATTCTATGATTTTAAAGTTATTTAACTAATGTCATGAAATTTACTTTAGGGACAATGGAGAGTGAAACTACCTAAGTCGTGCTGAATCTAATGGATTTGCTCAGGTATCCGCCTTCAAATCATTCCTGCTAAATACGCAAAAATATCTTATACTACAAATACTTCTAAACCAATTTTGATAAAATTTGATCGTGAATCTTTAGTCGGAATATACTTACCCGATTAAAATCTGTAAGAATATGTTTTAGTCAAATATCCAATATTATTTATTTTTTTTTTTTATGATATATATTGCCCCCCGCAAACGAGCAGTCGGGAGCCATTTTCGTGACTACCGACGCCCATAGACATCCGCATAGACTATAGAGGCTATACAGATGCGCTGCCCTCCTTTCTCCTCCCACCTCCATGGGCCACCGGCTACTTACACACCGCACGAAACGCGACAGCACAGCTGTCACTTCACGCCGGTCTCGTGTAAGCGAGAGGTACCTCCCCGGTCGTGCCGGCCCAATTCGGCTGCATGCAAGCATGCAGTGTGGCACTACCTCTTACATAATTACAATATTAAAAAAATTAATAAAATCTTATTCTACATTTATATATTTAGCCTAGGATTATATAGGATTCATTAATATATTTAGTTGGTTTGATTTGTGAATGTCCTTCTAGGCAACGTTTTTATAGTATACTAGCTGAGCCCCGCGGTTTCACCCGCGTTACTTTCGAGCCCGTGGGAATATCGGGATGAAAAATAGATGTTGGCCGATTCTCAGACCTACTCAACATGCTCACAAAATTTCATGAGAATCGGTCAAGCCGTTTCGGAGGAGTATGGCAACGAAAACTGTGACACGAGAATTTTATATATTAGATTTTAAACACAGCACTATTCACATGAAACGGCAAAGGTCATTACCGTGGCCAGTGCGCCCTCTGAACTACTGCGGTCGGCACATCCCTCAGACGCGGCTCGGTCAAGCCTTTTGACGCGACCTGGGCTTTGATATCGCACCTATAAACAACCGCAAACACTCGAGCCCGGCCCGGAGACAAATGTACACAAATATTTACACCCCAGTCTGGCCATGAGACGGATTTAAGGTTTCACAGGATGCTATTAAAGTATCAAATGCTGTGCGACTATATTCTAATTGCCCATGTTACCACCATTCTTATTCATGTTTCAAACTCGTGAAATTAAAAATAATATAGTTTGTTGCCAGTTAAATTTCTAATCTTTGTAGGAACCGGCTTTTAATATTTTTTATTTTGGCTTTAAACGTTTATTCTCATCTCAGACGATTTAGATTTTTGTGCCTTAAGATTTAAAAAAGGAGGGGCAGACGAGCGCTGCAGCCTTTTGATGTCTACAGACATGAGTGTAATTGTTTTTAATTTTCGAAAGGTTTGTGTTGTTCTTCTCACATTTTCTCCATTGATGAACCCGAAACCTGAGTGGGTTTCGGGTTCATCAATGCTAAAACTACAAAACTGCGACTAATCGGGGAACAAGACAAACTAAACCCACCACCTTAGCGAAGCAGATGCTGACAGACTGAGAACACTTACCATGAGATGGCCCGATCGTTTCGCTGCAGTAAAAAAAGTATTAAAGTATGTCCAAACTTGGTCCGCTCGAGCGCGATTTTTCACAAAATATGCGATGCGCTGGCGGCGTGTTGCATATTACATGAGACCGCCCGAGATCTCCTCGATATTTCACCGTGGGAAAATCCCTGGGATGTTTATCGGTGTTTTTATCTGAACTTATTTTTGAAATTTCACCACTTTCACACTCCAATATGATTTATTTATCAAAAAAATATTGACAAAATTGGAGCGTTTATTTTTCAACAATGAAGAATAAACTTCAAATCAAAATCAAGCTATGTTGTTTCTGAGAAATATTTCATGAATAAACAATATACCATAGTAATAAATTATGATATAAAATGGAGCTAAGATTGTATTAGAGATACTGTAAAAATATTTTGATATAATTATAAGAAACATTTATAACAAACATTACAAAAAGTATATGAAATTAGGTCTTAAAACGATATTCTAATTAAATAGGTATTCAATAAAATAAGTAAAATCTATATCGCCAATAGTTTCTAAAATACTTCAACCACGATCAAATCAGTTAAAATAGTTTTTATTATATTAAAATTATTTAAATTAATTAGAGGAATGCTGGTCTAGATGGCACGCTGTCCACTTAAAAGATTGAATTATAAACCACTTATATATCTACATCTCCGCTAGGACACTAAATCATGATTCTAACCCACTGACTCCAACGAATATACGACGGTAATAAATTATAACACGAACAAATATAGATGTTACTTCACGCGTTGTTTAGCTCATTATTTTAAAAGCACGTGTACGCCCTTAAAATTACATTCGAAACAGTCCAACTTTCCCATAAGAGCCCATTATTTACGAAGCCACCGCACCATTAAGATTCTCCACATATCTTCGGAATGGTAATTAGGGACCGCCATTTTATCTCGCAACTCTTCGCGATTAGAGCTCACGTGTTCGCTGGAACAAGTCGAGTTTCGTTTCTCTACGAAATTAATTCGGATGGAAGATATCGGGCCGCGCTCCTTCCGCGCCATTTATCGCTCGTGTGGTATCGAAGGGGTAAAGAATATCAAGATGTACCGGGCCCGGAAGGCCCGCAAATGAGCTCCTTATCTCTGCTAATGCGCAGGGTTAATTTCGGGTTCCATATCGCGATCTTAATATCGACAACGCCCGCGAAGATGTCTAGACAAAAGGAAAATATGTTCGCGTGCACGAAATGAATGCGGCGCTCCGCAAACACGCTCCGAGTGTATATTAGGAAATGAAATTAAGTTTCAAGTGCAATCTCCTCATTGCATATTGTGAGACTACATTGTTAGCCGTCTATTTGAATTCCCGCTGTATGATCTATTGCAGATGGCCGCGGGCGCCCGAGATACCGAGGGAAACTTGGACGGCTCATATTTTCATTTATATTTCATGTTATTGTGTAAGTTTACTTGTCGATTATATTCTTTTTGTTAACGGAGAATATGAATTGTGTAACGTTTTATGAAATGCTACGATGGTAATGAAATGCTGCTCTACATTTTCTCGGCTCATATTTTTTACCATTTCTTTCCACTTTGAGCGGCTTGAAAGATTTTGGTTATCAAACAAAACATTTAGGTTATGGTATTATAAAAATCTAATAACCAAATGTTTCAGGAACCATTACGTATCCAACAAGTATTATAAATGAAAAATCTTGTCTCTATATTTGTTATTTATAACGCATAGATATACTACTAAACAGATTTGGCAGAAATTTAAAACAGATATAGATCAAAACGAAGATTAACATGAAAATATTTTTTATTCTGCAAGATTAATGTTTTATCTGGGATATATTATATGCGCATAAAATTATAACATGTTTTATACAAAACTGTTAAGAGCCACGTAGAATGAGTACGAGTTATATTTTGGATTTCGAGAGAGCTAACAAAGGCATTGCATGTTTTATACTGAGTTCGCTACTAATATTCTGGTTGGATTTCTTCTTTGTGAAGCTAAGCTTCTCTTAATCTCGTAATGATAGCGCGAGTATCTTCGCGGTAGTGTTGTCTGTAGTCTATGCTCTATATTACATAATAGTTAATACCAGTGGCTTTGTCTGCGTCTTTTTACTACTTTTTTTTGGGCTTTCGCAATTTTTATTTCAAATATTAAACCTTTCACATTTGTAATGTTATCATATCAATATGAATACTTTTTATTGTGCAGTTCTTAATGTTTTCCAGTTCTTAAATTAAAAAAAATGTTTTTTTATCTGTGTAATTGTCTTGTCTTATATTATATTGTGTAGTTTTTACCATTGAAGATCAGGAGTCATCTTATCTGGTAAGGTTCTACAAATGTAAAACTTTACACTTATATGTCGTAATATATCAATAAATCACAATATAAATTAATGTTTAATCACTAGATGTTATTTATGATAACCAGTTGGCATTGCTCAAAATGGGTAAAGCTATACTTTGGTTTGGGCGCATAAAAAATAAATTCTCAAAATTTTTCCTAAAGGAGCTAAAAGAAGTACAGCTAAAAAAAGGTTTTACTCAAAACTCCGAACACCTTCACTGGCAATAAGCAGTCGTTTTTTATCTTCATAATTTATAAGACAATGGCGGTGCTGCAATAAGCAGCCGGTGAACAAAGCTGCTATCGGAGGATGCAGCGGAGTCGCGGCGCGCGCCGATAGCAGTGAGTTATAGCGGAGATAACCGGGGTAATAATAATTACCCGACTGCGAGGATGGGGTTATGCTTTTACCGCGGTGTTTGTGCTTAATTTTCGATAAGGTTTTCTCCATTTTTGAAGAGTGATATTAATAGAGCTGTTGATTGATACACCTATCTTTTATTTTATTGACGCAAAAAAATCTAAAAAAACAATACACCGATTTCTATAAAATCATGTTTTTGTGGTATTTTATCACATGTGTTTGATATTTACATTTACGCATATTTATTTAGGCTAGTTAATCATAAACTTTGTGTCAAAAACCTTTGTGAGGTATAAAATAGCCGATTGTTCAGTTGTAGCGTTATAATAATCCTCCAACTGAAATGTGAATATTATAGTATTGTATATTATAATATTTGTTTATCGTAAAAATAACGAATGTGAACCAAGAGGTATATTTTTGTCGAGATAAATCGGCAGGGCACATTAAACTATTTTATAATTATTAGTTTAAATGTGTAGGACGTTATACACTAAATAAAAGCGGTATATAAATGTATTAAGTATTATACTATCATGCCTTATAAATCGAACCCAGACTAATCAGTGCCAGACTGCTAACTACTTCGCCCTCGCCGCCTTAAATCTCAAGACACAACGACATTCACATTCGAGCAGAAACTCTTAATGAATTTTATAATACCCCGCCGTATTCCCACAAACTGTATATACTTGAGCTTTATTACAATGAACATGTTCCTTACATTAGGAGCACAGTAAATTAGCCGCCAAAAACGGTCTCATTTTCCACTCCAGTGCTGCGGCTAATATTGTCTCGCTCCTGAAATATGCAGCCTTACCTGCGGCGCGGCGAACGTACTGTAATTGTTGAATATACTGCACCGCTTAATCCCGGCTACATCCTCTGGAATGTTCGAGAACGCAGCCAAGATTTGGAACCAGTCTCAGACTTGGCCGCGGGCCTGGGTAATACCCCACTTAACGTTCCCCGGCTCCTTAACCCGCGAACTCGCTAAAATTGAATTTAGAACACGAACACTTTTTTCGAAAGTTACACCCCAAAACCTCCTTCGACAAAACTCCGCGCAAACAGCCGGCAGGCGTCGTAGGTGAAATTGCAAAAATGTAAAAGAGCTAATGTTTGCTCACCTTAAACCCCTTCTCGACCCCTGCGTGACGAGCCGGATAAAAGGCTTTAATACACCCTCATCCCTTATTACGAAACTTGAAAAAGACAACAATATAGATCCAATGTGTCGCGGGCTGGCAATCATACTCGCATCAAAGGTGGCACGCCAGCGAGCTAGCCAAGTGTGGAGGAGCCTTTATGCGTCGTTTTGTGCTCTGCGTCGAGTCAAAGGGCCACGCGTTATGAGATCTGAAACAATGTGAAACGTTACAATCCCGTTTCCTTCGTGTGAGCAAATGCTATTTGAATGCTTAATGAGCTCCGAGCTGTGTTCGAGTGAACAGCTTATGTGCTGCCGATTACAACGCGACTACATTTTGATCTGCTTCGGCATTGTTTGATGACAGGCATGAAATGTCATTAAGATGCCTACATACGCATCAAAATTAACATATAAATTAATTACGATTAAGGATTTTTGAGACAATATCTTTTTGAATTCTCTTGATATTTTATTTGGTTAAGGGATTTTTTATCTGTAATGTATTTTCTTAATACAAAATTTATAAGTGTAGTTTTATTAAATTGTTCTGTGACTAACAGATTCAAGGCTCTATTAGTTATTCAGTTTATTTAGATCCCACACAAATATTTTTCCAGCTCCATTTGTAAGACATAAAAACTAAGACATTTTATTACTATTTAAATCAAACTAGTACTACAGTACACACATCGTGCTTTAAGCTTCAAATCCAAAATCCTCTATCCATACAACGTTGACGTCCTCCATACTATATTGACTGTAGCATATCAAGCAGTCATTACCGCCCTTCAAAAAACTCGGTTACTTTGCAAGTCAAAACTCTACCCATAGCGTTTCCCATCACACCGTGAGTGCCCTGATGGCGGCGGATGTGGGTGAGAGAACATCTTAAAGGATTAATTCACTCTGTTTTGGGACGACATTTTGCATAGTCGTTTATTGATTTCTTGTGAAATCGTCTTATGATGAAACTGAATGTCATACTGAATTGTATTTATGTATATTATTTTATACAAAAATACAGACCTAACTACTAGCTAATTAAGGGGTTATAAGAAAAAAAACGTTATTAATTATAAGTATAAAAATCTTTTGTCGCGGTTTTTGTGACAGCTCTACCAACCTTTTTATGAAATTTTCTGCGTATATTCTAAAGGCCTCAGGAATCGGTTGAATACTCATGTCGATATAATCGAATCTTACGCAGATGAAAGTACGTACGTTACGTAGCTAGTTATTTATATAAATCATACTATCGCCATCATCGTAATCTATTAAAGGCAAATATAAATAGGTAGTTAAAAGATATATTATTTCAATTAATAAATGCATAAACCTTATGCCCACGCGAGTAACTTATGTAAGAGGTGGGCAGAAATGAATTCATGTTAATTGAACATGAAAGAGAAAATTGCTAACAAAACGATGCGAAATGTTTTTTATATTCAATGTTATAATTTACTTTAAAATTTATTGATATTTGAAGGCAAACTTAGGAAAAATATTATAAAGCTTCTAACTTTGTTTGCTTGTAGGGGATAATATTCGCAAATACTCACCTGATCATGAAAATTCTGACTGAACTGTTTTGAAAAAACATGGCTACATTTTTCTTTCTTCTTAATTTTGTTTTGGTAAAACTTTGAACGCACGAGCCGGCTTGTCTAATATAGATTATATTCCAGTTTATTTTATTCTTAATTCTAATTCTAAAAACTTAATTTTTATAATAATTATGTTCCTCTACAATGTAAGTGTAGGATGTGGGTCTTAAATCCTTTGTCGTCGCATGATTTAGTGATAAAAATCCCTTTAATTGTGGACCAAAAATGGAGGTATAATGTACCTTGGGTGCAGAATAATGATCTCTGCTCTTGGCAGGGTCGGGGAAGTCGCGGGTATGATTTATTTGGGCGCAAATGTCAGCCCTGGCGCAGGTGTATATTACTGTCTGTATACCCTAGTCGAGTGTAGTAGTTTCTGTATTACCATATAACCGCGTTATAGTACTTGCTGTGCCTGCAGTTACACCCTTACCCCCTTATTAATAAACATAGAATAACTTTATCCAAGTACATAGTAATCTATTAATAAACTGACATCTCTCAAATTCGATACTTTGTGTTTTTTATTATGGAATTAGACAGATGTCAGTTTATTACTAGGTTATCACTTGGATAAAGTTATTCTACGTTTATTAATAAGGGGGTTAAAGTCTATAAAATGTTGTTTAATTATATTAAAATATTATTCAGGTTCCTGTCAGTGAAATATTTTTTATGATCGGACTAAGGAACTCCTTAAAAAAACAAGTTTAAAAACTTTATCAATTTTTAATTAATATTAATAAAGATTGACTAATTTGAGATTAATAAAAGTACATACGTAATATTTTTATTCATATTAACTTCTTTTAATATTTTTTATTTTTTTTAAGGTTTGAATATTTGTAAAGATTTGACTACGGATGTTACTGAAATAATAGAAAGAATGCTAAATTAGCTATGCCGCTAAAATTAGATGTCGTTAGCATCATTAGCAGTCGTTATCCGTCCATTGTTAGACATAAACCCCAAGTAAACCACAAAAGTAAATTTATCTCAAGCAAATGTGGGTAGGCGCAAAATGAAAATAAATTTGGTTGCGACAAACGGGAATTCCTTCCCACACCTCGGCTAACGAGATGGCCCATCCGCCGCAGTCGTTAAGGCGACGTGCTCGCATCACGTGCAATACGCGACGTAGTAGCGCAAACGCCCCGCAAATTGACATTCAATCAGTGTTGCGGTATTGTTTAGCTATCAATAGTAAAGGCGCGCTCACACTGTGCGATAAAAAAATAATACGTTTATTTACGTTTTGGGTAGAACTTTTTGAAGTGATATTTTCTTTAGTGGCATAAGTCAGGGTGAAATATATTGAGTACACGTCAGCAAACATGCTTTACATAGCTCCAAAACTATTTTCACTATAATAGTGTAAAATTTGAATTATTTAAATACATTAATTAAAAAGATCAAACTTGAAATAATGCTCAAAATAAAAATAAAATAAGCAAAATATATTTTGATACATTTTGTATTTAATATCCTTCAGATTACTCAATTAACACGAAGATGAAAATGTTTTTATTCAAAATAGAATTGTACAAATCACTTTTTGAATGTCAAAAATTATTACAACTATTAAGTAATTTTAAGAGGCATAATAAATAATAAAATTTTTAGTAAAATATCGACTAGAATAGACAGTTGGAAATTAGCCGGTAGAATTTACCAATGCATTGGCTTCTGGTAACATATACCATGTTACCCTAATATATCGTCTTTGCATCTCCATCGCTTATAAAAGATCGATCTAAAACTTATAATAACATAGCCATGCTCATAGTGCACGCTCCCGATATAATTTCCGACACTTCACCGATAGTTTGGTGTGACGTCTCGCCGCTCGCGCCAGCCGCAACTTCACCAGACATTCTGCAACATTAACGCACGTGATAATCGGACCAGTCACAACGTGTCGCCACAAATTGCCATTCAATCAGCGCCGCGTTGTTTCCCTATCAATCCTTATTGGGAGCGGGGGCACGCGCGCGATATGCCGCCATCAAAACGCAATTTGTTTATGAAAATTTATTGTATTCGCCATTACCGGATTCTTTTCCTGCGGGAGCGACCCGCGGAACCAAATCACCTTATTCAATTCCCTTTTTGCATACATCACACGAGGGGGAGCATCTTTGTCTGAACATGTGAATCGCGTTCGAGACCCGTGTTCTCTTCTTATTAGCGATTGAGTATTCGTTACAAAACCGCCTTCAGGGTACATTGTGCAGGCGGAGTTTTAAAATATTTACGCTGTGTGTTCGAAAATTTTATATTTATTTTTTAGCCACATACAAAACACTCTAAAAGATATTGATCATTTTGTTGTATACTAGCTGCGCTCCGCGGTTGCACCCGCGCAAGTTTAGTTTAGGAAATATCGAGTGAGAAAATAGATGTAAACTGATTTTTAAACCTACCCGATGTGCACACAAAATTTCATGAGAATCGGTCGAGCCGTTTCGGAGGAGTATGGTAACTAACATTGTGACACGAGAATTTGATATAGGTATATAGAGATGTTACAATTAAACTTTATTTTTTTTAATGCAATAGAACTGGTATTTACTAAATGCTATTGTAAAACCTAGAATTAACTAAATGCTAAAAATTGAGCATGAGTAAAACTAGTTCTTTTTTTTTATGGTATAGGGGGCAAACGAGCAGTTG
>LUGF01041014.1:590171-601467 GCA_001625245.1 Calycopis cecrops | reverse complement strand
CTAACATTGTGACACGAGAATTTGATATAGGTATATAGATATGTTACAATTAAACTTTATTTTTTTAAATGCAATAGAACTAGTATTTACTAAATGCTATTGTAAAACCTAGAATTAACTAAATGCTCAAAATTGAGCATGAGTAAAACTAGTTCTTTCTAGACAAAACGCATTTTTCCGTACTGTGTTAGTCAAAGATCAGTTCAAATTAATAACTATACAAAGAAACTCTTAGTATAGAATCGCGAATAGGGCTTCTGACTTCTTGGACTTGGCCTCGAAATGTTATTGAGAATATTTAAATACTAGATAATCTAGAAAATGTATGTACTTTTATATTATCGTAATAACGATTTCAGCATCCTAAACGCGAGGCTCAAATTCTTATTTGGGCGTAGAATACAATGCACAAACATTGTCGCTCTATTTCTCGGTAGGTATTATGCCTTTAAAGTAATTTGTGAGTGTCTCATCTCACCACATCAATGCCATTTTATACTTACATCAAATTTACTCTACTTAGGTCACACCGAAGCAATTCGGCTGCATATAAAACCGTGTAATTTAGACCCATTTCCCTGTAAACGCGATATTTAAATCGCTTAAGGTAAGTCGATGACAAATCACCCGGTTCCCAATTCCAGATTCCGCGAATATCATTTTTCAGCGGCATTAAGGAGACGCACATGCGAGATTTCCTCGCCCTTCTGTTTCGAGGAAAGAATTGTCGCGCGAATCGTCGCATATATCACGGTTAATAGGGTGGAGAGACCACTACTTATGCGTAATGCGACATGCTAGCGTACATATGAATTCTCAAGACTGGATTCAATGGTATTAAATTTGTGGGTAGCCCGAGCCAAGTTGAGACTGCGTTCAACCGCTGTATGTATATTAATTCGATTTACACGAGTACTTGTTGCAAACCGATTTATTTCACTAACTACATTTATTGGAGTGATTTTCTGTAGATTAGTTTTGATTTAAAATTGAAGGAATTGAAAAATGTCACATATAAGTCTTATAGTTTTGTTGTTTTTATTTTCTTGTAGATTATTTATTATTAGTTTAAGAGGATCCAATTAAGTTGTAACTTCAAAATTCGAGTATATGCACCTCTTTTGTAGTGTCTAAAATTGTGGTTGTTAATTTGATTTAATTGACAGAAAAGCTTTGCCTTAGTCTAGCAGTTAATTCTGTATACTTGGCTATGGATATATTATGCAGATTTTTTTTTCCTATCTGCTCTCTGCTATTATCGCCAAGAATTGTATTTATTATTTATTTTATATATTTTATTTATTTCAGTGGTTTCTTAGTCATAAATGAAGCCTAAACTTTACCATCTATAGTTATTTCGGTAATACTAGAATGCTTGATTAAGATCCAAATTCAGCGGTGTATGTAAAGAGCATCATAATTATTCCACACGCCATACACTCACTTAAGATAATCAACTTTGTCCGAAGTTCGGCGAACATCCATTTGCGTCCACGTTTTTTGAGAGCCTTTTATGGTTGTATGAGTTACGAGGTTTTCATATTTAAGAAGGCACATAAAAATTAGCTTTTCACGAGCTCGCGCCGGTGCTAAAAGCCCGCCCACCGTAATTCCACCATCGCTGAAGACATCCCACGTATTTACCGCTGTCGTTCCTTTTTACGGAGCACCATTGAGTCGTGTTTACGGCGCCGTCGACAGTTTACTGCCTGTTACAACGATGGGGTTAATATGTTGTTGGTTTATGTTACCTGTTACGTAATAGTAACCGCAGTGATATAACTTCACAAACAAGATTTGTTTGAATTTATTACGTGGTTTGAAAAAATGTGAGGAGTAGAATCGTGTGGAACAGCGATGTAACATTGTAGAATAAAGCGTAAATTTTTTGTAAGTAATGTAAATTAAAGAAATCATTTAGTTATCGTACAATTGAGTTTTACTGCGTCTACGTCTCTTTCGTCTACGTCTCTACCTTTCACTTTAGAATCGTGTGTAGTGTTTAAGAGTAAACTCCAGTTGCGTATAAGAGCTGAATCTTACTTTTTATATTACACAGGATACAACCATCCAAAGATAGCTAGTAGCAGGAAGAGGTAGTGCCATGCTGCATACATCCTCCTATGCAACGGAATTGGACCGGTACGACCGGGGAAGTATATCTCGCTCGCTTGATACCGGCGTAAAGTTACAGCGACGCTGTCGCGTTTCTTGCAGTTTGTGAGTAGCCGGTGGCCCATTGGGGTGGATGATAGGAGGGCAACGAATCTGCGTAACAATCATGCGAATGTCCATGGGCGTCGGTAGCCATCAAAAGGCTCCGATTGCTCGTTTGCCCCTATATGCTATAAAAAAAGCAAATTTCCCGGTACTCTAGGTTACGAATATTTTCTTGCTATGATCCATTTTTTCATTACCTGTAGATAATTTATATGATAATTACTGGTTTTCTTATCTGCTCCTAAGAATAATCGCGTTTATTGTTGTTCATAAATATTTAGGAAGAAGGATATTTTACACACAAAGGCTGTGTGATCCTAGAAGTGTCAAATCGTCACAAGAAACCTCAACTTGAAACCAAACATCACACACGCCCTCTTCATGATAAAAACACCAGCGTTTTTCCCACCGCCTCGTATTCAACCAGCCCAAGAATAACTTTCCATTAAAACAGACAAATCACGTCACCCTTATGACACAGATTATGTTAAATACGTGTATCTTAACTAGTCTCCGCTCACGTGCGCGCACGATAAAAAGCCTGTTATATTTCCAAAGCGTGATTATGTAAAAGAATTCCACGTTAGCATACGAGTCGTTAAGATGGGAGGTGGGTAGATTTGCATCAGAGGCGGGTTTTAACACTGCATTATAATATTATAGGGGTTTACTGCAATGAATTTTGGTGACGTAATGTTTTGGAGAAAACCTCTAAGGATTTTGTAGTGCCAAGAATAGCAACTTAGATGTTACTGTCAATACAAAAACTATTTATAGCTAACCTACCTATAACTACCACTTGATAGTTAGAGCTAGGTTAGCTTTAAATGGTGAATATTGTATAAAAAACATATTTATATAAGTAGTGATAACAAGAATTTATGTCAAGAAGTGGCCATACACTCCATCAACTATAGCCTGGTTATTTACTGATTGCTGAACGAAGGCTAACATAGCTAAGGTACGCTACTCCAAATTGCTTTCAGTTTATTTTCCTAATGGGAAATTATGTTAACAAGCTCAGGTAACTTGGCTTACAGCATATGTTGATGACACTTTCTGTTCTTTTCTTCAAAACCCTCCGCCTAGAGGATCCTAGACGGTCATAATAAATTCAATTCAAACAGTACTAACGCATCAGTGTTATTATCATCTGATGTACGGGAGAACTGTTGCCCTGTCAGTAGCAATAGCAAAACCGTGTAAGCAATATATTATTGGCAGTATTTACTTTTCTTTATCATCATCATTTCTATAATGATGTATCAGCTAAACCCATTAGTTAAACATTATGAAGATCATAAATACAGACAAAAAATTATATCAATCTAAGACATTAATGAACAGAAGTCAAAAAAACACGTCATAACAAACAACCTCCAATTTTATAACTCTGCAAACTTCCCCGTCAAGTTAATAAACAAATTGCAGACGGAATCACCGTTGGACACTCGCACAATTAATCAAAACATTACGACTGAAAAAAATTCACGAATAATCCTGGTAGCTCGTTATTCAAATCTCCCAGGAAAGATATAGATATAAGTCTGCAATAACCCATTTAGGAGGATAAGAAAAAGGGTTGGCAGTCATTAGCATATAATGACAGTAATTAAAATACACAAATAGAGCCATAAAGAAGGCCCAGTGAAGGGTGTCTTCATCATCCGAATTTATACATGGCAAATATTTTCGCTGCGGCTCAGCGAAGCCGCCGAGCTAAGAACGGCATTGTTTAATTTATTAATTACTGGCGCTGACGTAACGCTGATTACGAGTGAAGCTTTTGATGTGTTTGAAAAAATGGAGGTGATGATTGAAAACGTGTGACCTGCTACAATAAATAAAACAAACGATTTTTTTTGTCTGGTATATTTAAAAATGAAATACTTAGCATAGTTAAGTTTGAAGCTCATCTGCTTCATACTCGTAATACCTTTAGGGGACTTTAAAATAATATGGACAACTTAATAATTAATACGTTCAGATTATTATATAGACAAATTAACTTAAGTAGCAAAAAAGTCATATCACAGCCACGCAAGGTTGAAAGTTTTGATGAAGATATTGATGCCATTTGATATTATCATGTCAATTTTTTTATCCACAATTAATAATTCGGTTAATGATAACAAAGACAAACAGACAGAAATAGTGATCATAAGTTGAAGTGCAGTCACAATAGTTATAAAATTTCGACAAACAAATATCTGAAACGACATATAAGATAAAGTCAAGGTTGAAAAGCCCTCTACAATAGACCTTAACAATTGACGATCACAGTAATAAGAAAGACGGAACGCAATTTAAAATTAAAACAATTCATCCTCGCTCCAGACAATGCCCACTAATTACTGGATGTAAAGCTTTATTAACGCAATCGGTTGGTTATTAACATAAAAAAATAATATTTACCGAGCGGCGCCGAGGCTCTTAATTTACGAATATTGCGGCATTAGCTCCTCTCATCCCAACCCTTCGTCTTACAAATAATTGCTGTGATGTTACGCCTTGAGGAATGGGATAACCAAGATTAAGGCCCATCACAGTTGTAAGCGAAATTTTGCATTCAAATAGCCTCGTAATAAATGTTTCGTGTTAGAAGACAGGAAGGCGCGTACAAAAAATCATAGATGGCGCTTTCGCGTATTTCCATATAAATGGAGCAGAAATGACATCAGCATTTTAATTTTGAGATATTACTGAGCGATTTACAAATTAGCGGGTAAGAAAAACGCAGCCTCCAGAGGGTAGAGGCGGCAGAGGCGGCCGCAGATGTTCTATTTAAATGTAAATTTCACTTCGACACCCCGATGACAGGGATGAAAAAAAACAATTTTGAATTGAAATATTTGACGGGTTCATCAAATCAGCGTATTGTGAAATTAGCTTTATATTTTGGCTTATGAACATCATCGTCTTTACTTCATTCTTGATATAATTACGTTTTACCGTCGCCGTACTACGCGGTTGCACTCACATAAATCACATAATCTGTCCTTAAGAGACCATTATTTTTTACCAAAATAAAAAATAATATTGATGTGGTAGATGGAGGCATTACTGGGTCCATCGGAAAAATGCAATTATAGTATTATTATTAAAGGACCTGTCTGAAGGCTTATCATCGGTGATTATGACATTAATAATAATTTATTGATTACGTGAGCTTTAAGTAAATGATGTTTTATAGCAGAATCTGACACGTGCACGGAGAAAGGGAACCCATCCGCATATGCAGATGTTAGTGGGCATCGGTAGTCATCAAACAGCTGCGAGTGCTCGTTTGTCTCCATATAAAAAAAATACATTTTCTTTTTTTCGGTTTCTCATAACTCAGTCAGTAAACTGTGACACGTCAAAGCCTAAGTTCCATTCACTCTCTATAAAACGGGATCAAAGGATGACAAATTAACAAAAGACAACATTAGCGGTATTGCGTCGACTGGGGTGACAATTGTACGGGAGAAAAAAAGGAAAAAGAAAGACTTCTTCCCGCCGTACAATAAAAGAATGGCGCGAAAGGTCCGGAAGTGGAAGTGACAGATTGTCGACAATGGTGGAAAGTCACACCTCTGGCCTCGGAATTAGCCATCATTTACTTAAGCGCTTTATGTAATTAAGTGTCGTTAGGGGGCGCTCTTCCTTTCCTTTGTCACATTTCTCTTTTGTAACTAGATAACCATGTGAACATTCTATCCCTACTATCTAATCTAAACTCATTTTATATTTTCTTTATTATTTGATGATTAGTGTCATTATAGCTCATATTATCTTTGGCATTCTGGTTTTCCTTTTCGTATAGATAAAATCTTTTTTTTTACGATTTAATTAATCTATATTGGTCTTTTAGCTTTTGACTTATTTGTCAAACTTTAGCAAGACAATAATGGCTAGTATTTTTGTTTGATTACGAAGGGAAAATGCTTTTATGCACCGTCCAACCTGTCTTGGGTGGACCGGAAGGTTGTGCCGGACTCGGCACGAATTTCGTGCCACTACCGACTAAAAACCACTACGAGAGCCTACGGCCGTTATGGAGGAGTGCCCCGGATCTGGTAGCAACAGGACACTCCAGCGACTGGCCTCAACTTATGGGCCGGTCTTCAACACAGAAGAGGGTAATTTCGGCTATTAAAATAACCCCAGCGACAGTGTAGCTTTAGCTTCAGGCTCAGGTTAATTAATGGCTAGTAAATCATATAAGTCTTATATTATAAACTTATGAGGCAAATTAATTACTAATTTATGTTAGAAGAAATTGATAAATAAAGTATGTTAGTTAACGATTCAAGCATCTGTTTGTATCTGATCTAGAGAAGAAAATAATGATAAAAAAAATTAAACAATACAGTTGTACAGAATACAATTTTTGACAATTGGAATGCAAACATTTTGTAAATGTACGAATCTTGTTTATTTTATTTTATAAATGTTAAAGAAACAAATATATTAGATTTAAAACCAGTTTAATTTATCATTTAGTATTTTTCAATTCGATAACATCAATAAATCTAAATTCGACAAAATGACGATGTTCACGAGGTCAAAAATATCTTTTTATCATATCTGCTAATATGAATCTCCAGATAAATCAATCAAGGATAAGAATAATAAAAATTAATAATATGGTTATTCTGTACTAGAAAAAACTTGTCGTATCGAAATGATAAACAGATACGTCAATTTAATCATTCATAGTATAAAACAAAATCGATTTCCGCCGTCTGTGGGTCTGTATGCTTAGATTTTTTAAATTTTGCAACATATTTTGATGGGTTTTTTAATAGATAGAGTGATTCAAGAGGAAGGTTTTATGTATAATAATTAATAACTCCATTTTGATGTCCGAAATGCACGCGGGAGAAGCTGCGGGCGAAAGATAGTTTATAAAATGTCTACCACCTGTCTGCAATGTTAGTTTATTTACAGCGTTAATCAGGTTTATTAGAAAAACCTAATAATAATCCTAAGACGTAGCAATACACATATAAATAAATGTAATCATCAACCGACATGAATAATCCCCTCCGCTTAGATTTAATGAATCGATAATAATTGATTAAGTAAAGCGCCACAAAGGAGTCCACTACCGCCGAAAACAAAAACAGCCTCTCCCTTTTTTGACCGAATCGTCGAAAGCGAAATCTGGCTTTGTTCATTTGCTCGGTAAACCGATAATTTCATTAAACAACAAAGTGGGATTCGGCGGGAGCTCTTGGTAAACACGCCAAGAAGCCAATGTCCCCCAAGATGGAAAATTCATTTGGAGAAAAAATGTAAGTCCAAACAGCGGGGCGAATTAAGCATCCTCATCCCCGAGTTCGGTTTCTAAAAATATTCTGATTAAAGCGACTCTGAAACTTAATTAGTGAATCGAATTACGTTCTCATTTATTATTTACATAATAACAATGACAATATGATTGATTGGCTGCGCTTCTTTCTTTTAATTATCATGGAAAACATTGTAGCGATGTTACTTAAAGTAGATTAAATTGTATATAAAAGATTTAATAAATTACACAAGTTTGTTTTTTGTTACATTATACCTAGATCCTTACCTATATTTGTGTAATAAAAAACAAACTTGTGCAATGTATGAAACGCCGAACGGTTCTAGAAGAGATTTTTAAATATTCAAAAAAGGAACAGGTTCTTTTTTTCTGCAGACATTCGGTAATATTGAAACGAAAACAAAACCGAAGCATAATCTGTGGAACAATTTAGCTAATATTGTTCGCGTAACCTAAAACGGTCGAAATTCCGCAAGTTAAAAATATCGGAGTAATTTGGAGCATTCGGCCGGGCTACTCGCATTAAAGTTAGGTACGGGCAAATTAAGCCGACCCCCGATATATTGCATTTGTTCTTTTGAAGCCTTCGGTGAAGGGTTAAACCAAGAATGCTTTGCTTTTTATACGAAGTCCAATAAGCGAGGGAGGGTTATATGTATCTGAAGTGGTCAGCACATCGGTAACTTGGTATAACAATTTGCGGAGAAAATACGGTACAATTTATACGTTGGGAAGATTTGCAATCATCGTCATCAACCTGTATCTAAACGCGCTCGCTGATTTTCATTTTCTTTTTCTGCACATATGAGTTAATTATGAAAATATAAATTATATATTTGAAATGGACAAAAGCTACAAAGGCAATAGTATAAATACATATATATTAATAGTAAAAGATTGATTTTGATATGAAAAAACAGCCAGTCTGACATTGTTTCACGCTGGTATAAATAATACAAATGAAATATACATTCTGTTTCACCACTAAGCTAAAGAATATCAATAATATTGACTTTTACAGTGCATTAATGAATAAAAAATTGGACAGCAGACAAGGTATCTTATAGAACTATAATTTACAATAATCAATGGACCGTTATAGAGAAAGAAAGTTGATAACATGTTCTTTTTCTGGAATAAAAAATACACTAATAAATATTTTGGCAATAAAAAATCCACCACACATCCACAAATATTCGTTATGCGATATAAATTATACCTCAGCAAGGTAATTATACCGAAAATACCATTAAATTAATAAATAAAAAAAACAGAAGCGGGCCCCGGCGGCTCGCAGTGCCCCTCTGCCGAATAAATTTATGTAAAAATTTTCATTAATATTTTTGAGGCCGACCGTCCGCTCGCCCTTGGGACTCGGAATCGAGTTCGCGGTCGCGATGGAAAAATGCAAACCGAAAATTATGGGGGGGCCTTGTATTTGCTTATGAATATCGGTTACCTGCCCCCGTGAGCCCCCGTGTACAACATACCGATGTTTGAGGCCGTTCCATTATTAATGAAAGCCGCCCGATCATTAAAAATCATACTGCATTACTTAGAACTGCTTTTGTTTCCACCCAATGCTAATATTGTTGTCATTGAAAAGCAATGTCACTACACACTGTTAACAGGCGTGTCTGTATGATTGTTTGTAGAGTAAAATCAATGTAACATGGCAGTACTTCTTAATAGGAAAAAGAAAAACACATATTAAACAAAAGCATCATAATCTCCAAAATATAATCAACGTAGGTAACAAAAATACCAAAAATGTTAACGAATCAAACAATCCAAAACAATAAGAAATATAAACCGTTCTTTTTGTGTTATCGGCGTCTTGGCCAGAAGAGGGGAGGGGAGGCTGGGAATCTGTTTGTATCTGGTGTTCCAGGCCAGTGAGCGATTTAAATCTCTTAAGCTCACGGCGACCCGGTGCCGCTCGCAAATCTTTTAATAATCTCTCCAGAATCTCTCCGCCGTTTTTCATAGTGGACGCCTCTTGGGGTGAACTATTGTTGACGGAGCACTCACTTCAACTTGTTTTATAATATATTCTATTGTGGACTTCTGGGTTATGTTTTATTTGTATTTTGGCATTTTTTTTTTAACTGACCGGGTTCAGTATTGCTTCTAACCTACCATTGCTGTAATTAATAGTGGCTACCCTTAATGAACCTATAGATAACTCATCAAAGTCTAATAGTAAAACAAAAAAATAGAAGGCGATGTGACAAATATGGTGATGTATTTAGTGCTGTACTTACCTGAAGTTAGTAGAACAGCCACGCATTTTGGTATGTCCAGTACAGCTGTTGAAAGGTATAAGATTTAGAAAGACGTTATTTCTTCGAAATTTGTAACTGCTAAACTGGGTGTCCCTTCAAGCTTCTGACTTATATTTAGATCAATACCGACTACATCACTGGATTTTGCAAACTGTGTCTCGGTAGATTTGCTTAAATAATTCTAAGCTGTGTGCCCGCACTATAAGAAAGAATGTTGGACGACCTCCCACCCAGCGACCCAGCGTGTCGTGGACGATGACGTGCGGAGCTGCTGAATCTAAGAAGCTTGCGACCGCGAATTGTAGAGCTCTTTGGGGGTTGTCTATGTCCAGCAGTGGACATCGTCTGGCTGATGGTTTGATAGAAAAACTTCTCAAAATCAAGAACGCTTACTTTTTTTTTAAATTTCATCAATAGTTTATTCATTGGTCACATAGTCTAAGTCTAAGTCTTTTATTTAGCCAAAAATTAAATATCTGATGTGGTTCCAATAAAAAAACAACTTATGTTACGTTTTTCTCAGTTTAGAAAACAAATGTCTCTTGAAAAATCAAATAAAACACTAGAAAAAACATTTTTATATAGTCAAAAAGTAAGCACATAAAAGGCAAGCACTTCTCCGCGCCATATTTCAAGCGGCGCTAAGCGGCCACAACGCTAGGCCGCGATATCTCCGGCGAACCTGTAAATCTTCCATTTTTATATTCCGCCCCGAGAGGGCTAAGCAAGTCGCACCGTCCCAGATTATATCTTGACACTTGATGGATGAATGGTTATTGGATCTCCACATTTTTATCATTTTGATACAGTCGCGGCGGCAAGGTGCATATTTGTTACGCGAACTTTGGCACAACTATTTTTGGTGCTGTTGTTTTTGCTCGATTGCGCCAGAAGAATTGCCTGCTTATAATGTATAGTGTCTATAGATTCTTCTTAATAATGCGGGATCCACTGAGTACATATAAAATATATTTCAAGCAGTAAGGTTTTAGTTTTTTGAAATGTATTGTTAGGTCAGTATATAAACGAGTATTTAGGTAACGAGTTGGTTTAGGTGGTTCAGGAGAACTAATGCTCAAGTATATACTCGTAAGCTTTGCAAGAACTTTTTTGCATACGATAACGTCCTTGCACTATCCCGAGTTCTGTTATCCGTGTACCTTAATCTTATCTAATTACATTAATTTATTAGTACTTTGTATATCTTGTCAAATTATGTTACTTGCAAGTAACATAGAACCTTTAGTGTTTTTTGACAGACGCACATCTTGACCCATAGATAGCGATACAGATCAACAACGATCATAAGGGTAAGGGGCTTAAATACCTAGAAAACCGTGAAAATACAGCCTTCCAAATACATCGTAAACAAACTCTAAATCCGTCGGCATATTTATAAGCATCGATAAAATAATTGGGTATTATCCGCGGGCGGAGCAGGGCGGGAGATGTGCGGAATTGGCGATGTCCTCACGAGCAGCAGCCTACATCACCC
>LUGF01041014.1:577984-588934 GCA_001625245.1 Calycopis cecrops | reverse complement strand
GCTAAGAAAGGATTTTTAGAAATTCAACCCCTAAGGGGGTGAAATAGGGTGTTGAAGTTTATATGGATTTCTTAGAAATTAAACGCGGGTGAAACCGCGGGGCACTGCTAGTATAAAATATATTTCAAGCAGTAAAGTTTTAGTTTTTAACCAACTTCATTTGAAATGTATTATTAGGTCAGTATATAAACGAGTATTTAGGTACCGGGTTGGTTTAGGTGGTTCAGGTATATAAGCTTTTCAAGAACTTTTTTGCATACGATAACGTCCTTGCACTATCCCGAGTTCTGTTATCCGTGTACCTTAATCTTATCTAATTACATTAAATTATTAGTATTTTGTATTATTACTTGTCAGATTATGTTACTTGCAAGTAACATAGAACCTTTAGTGTTTTTTGACAGACGCACATCTTGACCGATATATAGCGTCATCATAGATAGCGATACAGATCGACAACAAACATAAGGGCTCTGAATTTTTTGTCTTAAATACCTAAAAAACCGTGAAAAATACAGCCTTCCAATAATACATCGTAAACAAACTCTAAATCGGCATATGGCGGATGCTTATAAAAGCATTGATAAAATAATTGGGTAATATCCGCGGGCGGAGCGGGAGATGTGCGGAATTGGCGATGTTCTCATGAGCAGCAGCCTACATCACCCTGACACCAGCCCGTTTGCACTCTTTACTTCACCCCCGTCGCACACTTCATGCGGGTACTGCTGGAAAAAACAACGTTTACACTTTATACTTATTCGATTTTTAACCGATTTTTTAATTATATTATGTTTGATGCACGTACCATTTTCATAATATTTTTTTTTACTATCTGAACCACTAACAAACAGTATATTCCCGCACACTGTTTGTTAGTGGTTCAAAAAGTGTCTTTTGAATAGGTTTTTGAGATACATTTTGAGGCTTTTATTCAAATGTAAATCCCTCTATGGAGAAACACGACTTGCAATCTCTTTAATGTATTCAAATTTCTAATTCAAAGTTTTGAAGTAACTAAAGGTGTCTACAACTATCGCTGTAACAATTATATCCAACCCGCGTAAACGCAAGACAACTGCCATTTACATTTCCTTCAGAAGAATGCGTATTTTTTACGAAGTGACATATACTCCTATATAAAGTTACTTTTAGTAAGAGGTAGTGCATGCTTGCATGCAGCCGAATTGGGCCGGCACGACCGGGGAGGTACCTCTCGCTTACACGAGACCGGCGTAAAGTAACAGCTATGTCGTCGCGTTTCGTGCGGTGTATAAGTAGCCGGGGGCCTATAGGAAGGAGAAAGGAGGGCAGCGCATCTGTGTAGTTTATATATGGATGTCTATGGGATCGGTAGTCACGAAAATGGCTCCGACTGCTCGTTTGCCACCCCATATCCTGTTGGCAGGTCAGTGAGAAATAAGTAGAGGAAATAAGGAATTTAATAACCTTTTTATCAACTGGCTATCAGAAATGACAAAGAAATTCATTTATACGACTTCTTTTTCATATATTACGACAAAAACTCTGTACACATAACTTTTTAACATAAAACATTTCTCTGCTACCACTACCCAGATTTTCCGCTCACTTTGGCGCGTCATACGCGATCCGGCAAAAATGGCGCGAGCCGCGTGTGATACATATCAATTCAATTTGGATACCGGCCCGTGACGCCCGACTCGTGGCGATAAACATATCACACTGCTCGCTTTATCACCTGTTACTGGCGCTGGCATGCACGGTCTAGTTAGCAGCTTAGAAGGTAATACAAATTGTGGTGACATTCGACACGTGACTGGAGTTTACTCCATATTATGTTCGTTCGTGATTTTAAAGTGCAAGTGAAAGACGTATGTGACGTAAACGTAGTAATCTTTACACTATGGGTTACACTCGATCACATGATCATGTTTTACAAGATATTACTCCTCACATTTGTCTTGTCTTGTCATATCATTCTCATGCTTTAATTCCTCATATAGTTTCCTCCAGAAATGGTATTTATTGGATACCTAGCACGTGTCATTAGCGTCATCCCAAAAAATTAAATTATTGTATCCATTACTTTAAGTTAATTTGAAAAAGTTCTGTTATTCTGAAATCCTAAAGGTTACGCTTTTTGATGGATTACAAATTAGAACCCTTCCAAAAATTATCTTATTTATCCCGACATTTTATCTCAAGAAGCATGTTGACATCACGTCTGTAATTACGTAGCTCGGAGCGCTGTCAGCCGCAGCGGCTCTCAATTAACCCACTAATAAGATACAAAGAGGGGCTTCAGTAAAAATTCATCGTGTCATCCGCAGTTGAGTGGAGATCAAAATTAAAAATGCACACGCGCCCGCGACGCCTCAAGGAAAACGTGTTCGTCGCGAGTCCCCTGAAAATTTAAAGGGACGTTTCGTTTTTCCATCGTAGAATTTACACTTTAAAGGGGGAAAAAGGACAAGGAACTTGCATTTCTTTGGACCTCGGCCAATAAGTACCTACAGTGCAAAGTATAGAAAAATCCCTTTACTATTAGCGCTTTATACCTCATTCTAGACTCGAATGAGTATCAGTCGGCTAAAAAAAGCGCAATTTTGTTGAGCTGTAGTGACGCATGATGTTCGCATATTTGCTATGCAAGTGTGGACCTCCTTACCTTTCCCATTTCCAACACAACACACAAAACGCGATCACAAATATGTCACTGCGGCCTTGTCATGTGGGCGAGAGACGCCTTCTAGGGCATATCGACAATGGCATGACAGGGCAATCGAAACAATGCCAAGTGATCGCTCTTAAAATATTATCTTATTAATATTATAAATGCGAAAGTTTGTATGTTTGTTTGTTTGTTTGTTACTCCTTCACGCAAAAATTGCTGAACCGATGACCATGAAATTTGGCACACATATAGAGGGTAACTTGGACATAGGACACACACGTTTTTATCCCGAAAAAAATCTTATGGGATGCCATGGGATGATTTTCCAACATATCGAAATGTACGGGTGAAACCGCGGGGAAAAGCTAGTACTTTAATAAAAGTCTCTCACACATCTACAAACATTTAAGTTTCTTAATAAAGAAGAATCTGTAGAACCTTACGTTGTATTTCGATATAGACTACCCTCACGTGAGTGCTATAAAACCTCTCGCGATTATAATTCGCATAACTTACGAGCACGTCGATATATGGGTGGAAATTTAATACGGCAGCCATAATTGAACGCGTTCTTCCAAACCCATTAGCTCGAGACCCGGCCCAGGTAATGAACCCGCATTATAAATGCAACGAGGCATCGCGCAAGCCCACACTCCGGGTGCACTCTCCGAAGAATTCCATTCATTTGCATCATAAAGTTTCGCGTAGACTTGTTATCATCATCAGCTAGGAAAAAGTTGATGATGATGAAGAGGTCAGAACATTCTCATGGTTTAGACAAATTGGTAAGCAATGAAGGCAAAGTTTCTGATTATTTTTCTTCCATTTTGTTTATATCATGCACTTTATAGTACTCAAACGTACAATGGTTTTATTTGTCGTTGGATCTTAGTAAAAATTCTGTCATTTCTGTCGCAGTTTATTAGTTATATTATAGGTTAAGGCTACTCTGTCTCATTTTTGCAATGTATAAACTTTCTTGCGGTAATGGTAAGAGAGGAAGACTGAGGGAGAAATGTCTATATCGTTTTTTATGGGTGTCGGTAGTCATTAGAAGGTCATGGAAAATGAAAAATTTATTATTCAAAATAGAATTACAGAAATTACTTTTTGAACGTCAACGATTTCATCTTCACCGGTTCAACCCTAGCCCTGTCTTGAGAAGAACCGGCGAAACAAACTCAGCGGGCCTCATGATGTGATTATATAAAATTTGCTTTATACTACGACTATAAAAATACTTCAAACTTTGAAGAGTTTTAAGAAGTTTAGTGTAAAAAATTGTAATTAATTAAACCCCAATGTAGTTAGAGAGATCGTCGACCCACCGATACACCGAGCACACAGCCAGACACCTGCCGGCTCCTCAGTTTTAATGGGCCCGGTCCCCCAGCGGAGCTGCTCCTAATTCCACGTACTTCGCTCGAGGAGCACTTTTTAGAGTCATTTCGCGCCTCTTGAGTACAATCGGATGCAAAATGGAGACTCGAATTTGTCAACGAAGTGTCTCTTTAGCCAAATTGGTATGAATACTTAAACCGGACATTTCGGAACACTTTGCTTTTGTTTGGAGTATTAAATTGAAAAAAAAAATGGGTTTCGATGGAGTGTTGTTATTTCTTGTGTTATAAAAACACTCGTGTCACGGTTAAGCTCTTGAAATGTATTGACCGATTGTTATAACATTTTCTGTGTATATTCGATATTCCAGAAAAACCGTTGTAAAGTAAAATTCAAATTTTTATTCCGATATTTTCGTAGAGTCGAAACTTAGGATGATGACACAACGGGTCGGTCAGTCAGTCTTGACTCTTGTCTTATATTATAAAATTGTCTCTTGATTATATTATAAAATTGTGCAAATAAGAGTTTTTTTTATAATCAAATTTAACTTTATATACAAAATTTGTAAAAGAGATAAAAGATAGATCAGAGCTATCGCTAAAATAGTGCTGAATTTAGACAATAATTGACGAATATTTTTACATAATATTGGCTTAAAAATTATAATTCAAACGGTTTATAAGTCCCAAAAGCTCGAGGAGGCACAGACCTGCACGTAAAAAGAAAGTCATATTGCATAACCTCTAATTAAAAGGATGATTTTCAAAAACGTCAAACGGTAAAGCATCTCGATGATCTGACAACTGCGTACGAGCTCCGTCGAGAGGCGATAAGAACAGTTTACAAGTTTCGTAAACAGCGCGCGAGCCTTCGCAATCGCCTCCCCAGGGCTGTACTTATCAATGACATTAACTTTTTTGTTGTCCATAACATTTGCATAACTCCTAAACTCTATCGACAACACGCCTCGGAGCCCCGCGGCACTCCTATATTTTGTAAGATCGTTTTCAGACTTCACCCAACTCCTTCGTCTGGGGAACTGTAAAGGGGGCAGGGGAGGGGAGGGGTAATTTGTAAATTACCTCCGACGAACGTAAAACGTACGCATCTTTAACTTGATTCCCGGATGCCGTATGAATGGTTGGAATTATATTTCATTGGTGATAAGTGACGGGATATTGTAGCTAGTTTACCAAAGATTGGCTCATGGGTCTTATACTGGTACGTTAAGCTACAGATAGGTTGAAGCAAAGTCCGTGAAATGATCAGACTAATGGAATTGGTATTGAGATTTTTTGAAACCGCAGAACCGATGATCGTTGGTCGACTGGTTCAGGAGTTGAGACCGCATACCGGCAAACGTAGGACGCCCCGTGACTAGAGGGAGTGACGACATACCCAAAGCTGTGGGCAGGAAGTGGGAAAGGTTGTCCGAAGAAGGCCTATGTGTGTGGACCCAGTGGACTACAATAGGCTGATGATAATGACGATGATGATGATTTTTTGATATTGTAAGTACTACCAAACGGTTACTGTAAGGTGATCAAGGTTATTTTACTAATCTCAGTAGGTACTAACAAAAAAAGATTTCAGATATCTAAATATCCCTTTTTTTATACAAGGACGTCTTTAAGCTTACACAAAGATATTCACAACATAAATTGCCAATTAGTGAACAGGCAAAAGATATAAAAAAACTAAATTAAAAAATATTTTACAAGTAGATTTTTTAAATTCAAATATGGAACATCCTAAAAAAGAAAATATAATGTTTAAGATTACAATTTAAAAACATGAGCGTGTATAACGAGGTACCCCACTTACAGCTAAAAATGGCGGATAGCTTAATGAGAAGGTATCACTGGAAGCAGCTGTTATGATACCGTCTAGGAGTGTCGCCGCAGTCACCCTTAAAAGATTTTCTAAACTTCGTTGTATGGAGGTGGCTTCTTTGACAATTTTGATACTTTTTTGTTGGAAGACCAAACTCCAAACTTATGTTATAAGTCAACAATGTAGGTATTTTCTGCACCGAATAAAAATAAATAATAATGATTATATACATTCATCTAAGATTGATGCAACTGATTCAATTGCAAGCTAATTGGGAGATCCTACTAATATTATAAATGTGAAAGTTTGTATGTTTGTTACTCTTTCACACAAAAACTACTGAACGGATTTTCATGAAACTTTACAGTAATATAGCTTTCATATCAGAATAACATAATAAGTTAAAATTTATAGGGATTTTTTAAGTCCGAAATTCACGCGGGCGAAGCCGCGAGCTGGAGCTAGTATACTATAATGAAGTGACGCCTATGCTGCATTATTGTTTCCAGGTAACCAAAGCTGAGAAGATCGAATTAGTATGAAAAACGTATATGTATTTTCAATTTCAAAATTAAAATGTTATGGTGAAAGTATGTTAATGTCAGCTCCGATACTCGACTGGAGTTTACTTTAAGAACGAACACGATTCTTAAGTGAAAGGTAGACGTAAGCGATGTAAGCACGGTAAAGCGTCACGCTCGGTCTGTATTTTTATCACAATTTTACTCCTCGTGGTTTTTCTTAAAAATTAATCGTTTCTTAAAAAAACAACTCCAAAAGTCTAATTCCATATTCGCTTAGCCCATAAGTGCTTTAACGTAAAGGCGATCGCTTTTTTTCTCACCCCAAGCCTTCGGAAAAAAATAGGGGAGATTCCTATCTTGTCGCTTCTAATTTACTTATTCCTCTTTTAAAGACTTATTTACCTTCAAAATCCCATTGTGCCAAAGCGGGCCAGTAATAAGACGGCCTCTCGGGCGACGTGTCAAACGGGATTTTTGTTAAAAAAGCAATAACAATTTACATAAACACCCGGTCCTAGTTAACAGTTAATAAAGAGGACGGTGTCACAATTGAAGCTTTAAACGTCTTTTAGATGGAAATGTTGACTGCGTATTGTTTTACAAGCCTTCGCAAAGCTCTTTGTTTAAGAGCTCAAACCTTATCTTTTATCGTTTGTCTAAAGCCTATTTTTTAGGATAATTGTACTTTAAGGGCCGATTTTGAAGGTTCTTATTAAAGTCTTATCCCTATTAGCATATTAGGAACTTATATTATTATGTCAAATAAATACAAATTCCATTCCGTTTAGTGTTCATTAATAAAGCACTTGTGTGATATTTATGAGTCAAGTATAAAATGTGAAACCAGGCATAAATAAGTTTTTTAACGTGCCTTTAATACACATTAAAGTTTCTTCATAAAATTAATTCATGCAGTCAGTATTTATTTATTTGTATTTATTTTGGATACTATCTGAACTGAAGCTGTAGAAGCGAAGATATTCCCAACTCAGCTTCGTTGGTTTAGTATGAATGTTCTTGTTGTTGACGTCAGTCACTAGTATAGATCATTTTACAAGACATCTGCGAGAATAAACAAATAAGATAAGAGTTTAGCGTTTTCTTCGAGGACTCGGACATGTCAAAGACATTAGAAGAAGGAGGGCAACAAACGCGTCAGGTCCTCGTAGCCAAATTTGGACTACGACGCCATCTCAATTGGGAATAACTGCGCAAGACAAAGTGCCACTCTCTATTCCTTCAATCCCCAACTTTTTAGTACTGTTTTAACTCCTTTAAATTGTAGTAAAACCATTCGCATGTCTTCTGTCGCTATTACGTATAAGTACGTGTGTACAAGATGGCTGCACTGTCGCGTTACGTGCGTCGCAGGATATTGTGAAGGACGTGAACGCTTTTGCATTACCTCCAATTGCAATGCAGATGCTTTTTTGTATCTCCGAAGTGTCACGTCGCGGATAATTCCAAGGCATCGTTGTCGGCTCTCGCAGTGGCTGTCATTGGTAATGGTGTACGTTCTGAGTCTACTACATCCTCTACCAGGCTGCACACTGTACTTTCGCTACGAAAAAAGATGTATTCCATCGACCAATAATGTTAGTATGCGAGGATCGTTGGTCACCAGTCACCATTTCACCGTTTGCTCCCATAATAATAAAAAATAAAAGAAATAAACCATTATCGCCATAACCCAACTTTGATCACTCATAACCTTTAACATCGCGGCATTACGAGGCAACTCTTTATCAAGTTCCATTAAAAACTTCACTAATAGTAATCCAAAACAAAGTTCGCGCGGTTCAAGGTCGCAATTTAAAGTTTTTTTTTCTAAAACTTCCTTCTCCCGCTCACTTTTTTATATGTATATAAATCTTTTTGCCGGCAAACTTGTAGAAAGTTTTTGGCCCAGATTGACATCGATTTTTGTTTGAGGAGTTTGTTTTTTCATTGTTCTTCTTACTTGTTTGACAGTTAATTCATAAAAACTTTCCCGCCTCTAAAATCGATAAGGCTATGTTTTGTAAACAAACGCCATGTGCTCGGTTATATTTTTTAGCATGTTTGAGAGATGTTAAAACAGTGATTTTTTTAAGATAAGTACACGCTACCAAAAACGACAAATAAGAAATAATAATATCGTAGACAGAGGAAATAATATCGTTTCATTTCTGACAACCAGTGACAATTGGTTGTTCTTGAGTATATATTGTGTTCTGTGATTGGTTGTCAGAAATAATAACGTCATTAACATTAGTTATTTTCATATGTTATGTTTCGTTTTAATGTCTCAAAGTGATATATGAACTTAATTTAAACGATGTTGTAGACCATTGACCATACTCAGGAGACATGATTGTTGACACTCCAAAAAGTCCAGTGTTTGAAAATGCGAAGTGTTGATCGGCCATTGACCTTAAATACGTCTAGGTTCGAATGGAATGGAATCGTACATCTTCGCGTTTCTTAAATGAGATCTAATTCCAGCTATGACCGGTCTAATACTAAAATTACATCTCTTTAAATTTTAGAATACAAAATTGTTAACTTTTTTATGGTATAGAGGGACAAACGAGCATTCGGAGAAATTTTCATGACTAGCGACGCTCATAGACAGGAGGTTACAGATGCACTGCCCTCCTTTCAGCTCCCACCTCTATAGGCCACCGGCTGTTTACACACCGCACGAAACGCGACAGTACAGCTGTCACTTTACGCCGGTCTCGTTTAAGCGAGAGGTACCTCCCCGGTCGTGCCGGCTGCGTGCAAGCATACAGTGTGACACTACCTCTTACTTAAATAAGAACCTCTGAACAAACTGAATGCAAACTCCTTACATTCTCATAAATAATATTTTTAACTACGTCGCTCTCCTAACACAACACGTAAATTAATATCCATTGTATTTGAAATGTGTTAAAACGTGTATTTAACAAACAAATCCAATTTGCTTTGTTGAAAAAAAAACTGAAAACTTATTTCAGAATAAAAAAAAACATAACTACTATTTAATCAAGACTGTAAATTACCCAGCGTATTCCTTTCCACACTCCATAAACATTTTGCTCATCATAAAAGCAATGCATGAAGGCTACCCTAAGGGCTTCCATCACCTCAACCCTGAATATTTTTGTATGTATTGTGCAACCCTCTGTCTCTACTTATGTAAATGCTGGCCCGACGTTCTCTCCGTTTTTCTCGCATTTTCCGCACAATACTCGGCAATTTGATGCCAGATTCCGACATTATCCACGTAGGTGAGCCCTCTTGACACGAGGATTTTCGAATAAAAGTGTGCAAAATAAAGTTGAGTGCATTTTAATAATCTGATCCCAGAACGTGTTACACTTTTAACATTGCTTTTAGCGTAAGTGTATTATGCTTATTGATTTTAATTACACGCAATCTAGTTAAATACACTTTTAAGATTGCTTTTAACGTAAGTGTACTACGCTTTCTGATTTCTTCAAGTTAACTAGTTGTCACAATTTTTGATTAAACACTCGACCACGACAAAAGGAAGGTAATGTTTTTCGAGCGTTTGCTTGTTCTAGGTTCTCTGTTAAAGCATAAACGGCTTGACAAATTTTAACATTTCATGTGTAATGTACAACATAGTTAAAATTTATCAAGCCATCTTGATAACGCGAGAGTACTGGATACGATATTATATTTTGAAGCATTCCTTTTGTTTTATTTAATATATTTTGAAGCCGTCCTTTTGTTTTATTTAATATATTTTGAAGCCGTCCTTTTGTTTTATTTTACATATTTTGAAGCCGTCCTTTTGTTTAATTTAATATATTTTTTAAGCCTTCCTTTTGTTTTATTTAATATATATTGAAGCCGTCCTTTTGTTTTATTTAATATATTATATTGAAGCCGTCCTTTTGTTTTATTTAATATATTTTATACTAGTTATGTCCCACAATATCACCCACATAGTGTTCCCTAACAATTCGTTTTCTTTAAGATAAAATTATCTTCATGTTATTCCATATTGTGATCTATATCCGTGTCGAATGTCAACCACACCTGTTCATTACTTTCACCGACGGCATTAAATCTACTGTGGAACAAAAATAATAAATATGTAGAACGGAGTAATCAATATCTTCTCAAAAATTCCAAGAAATTAAAGCCACAATTGAACTTTATGTCTCGTTATTATGTTTCTAAATAAACTCTTGCTTAATACATTCTAAAAATTATTAGTGTAAGTCACGTATTCCACTTCCCATTCTTCTTTTACATAATATACTCCTCAGATACGGCTCGACCGATTCTCATGAAATTTTTTGTGCATCTAGTAGTCATGAGTAGTCTGAGAATCGGTAAATATTTATTTTGCATCTCGATATTTCCACGAGATTGAAACTTACGTGGGTAAAACCGCGGAGAGCAGCTAGTACATAATATACCTACACATTAGGTTAACTAATTTTTCTACGTTTACTTCTGAGATTTGATTATACAAAATATTATTTTGCATGCCTTAAGCGCGAGCGTAGGTATGCTCTACTCTCGCCTAAAAATCAAAAACTGGGTTCGGTCAGAGTTTTATTTTAAATAAATAATAATATAGTGCTTAAAGTA
>LUGF01041014.1:546180-566063 GCA_001625245.1 Calycopis cecrops | reverse complement strand
ATAGGAGGGCAACGCATCTGCGTAACAATCATGCGAATGTCCATGGACGTCGGTAGTCATCAAAAGGCTCCGATTGCTCGTTTGCCCCCTTATGCGATAAATAAAAAAAAAATCTTACTGACGCGTTGACGGTGTGTTAGAGCTAGCTCCCATCCAATGTTGCTAGATTCCCATCCAATGTTGCTAGATTCCCATCCAATGTTGCAGTAGGTATTCATCATCATACTCATTATCAGCCCTTATCGTCCCACAGTTGGGCAAATGCCTCTGTTAATGAACTTCATGACAACAGATCTGCTATTTTATCTGGATTTTTTTTGACTGTCTGTTTTTGTTTTTGTTGCCCAATATAGTGGGCACAGGTCAGTTAGTATTGTATATTTAGCTAGTCTCTATCCTCCTTATCAATAAACATGGAATAACTTTAACCAAGTAATAACCTATACTCGGAATTTTAATTCGATTCCAGATTTGACAATTTCAGTGTTGTAACGTTATGACAAGTACTAAATAGTGACGTTGTGAAATTATTCGATACGGAAATGAAATATTTCCGAATCGATTCCTCTTGTTTGTAGTAGTATCAACTACTACTTTAATCGAAACTAAGTACATCAAAAAATTAAATATTTTTGAACGTATAATTTAGTTCTGACGATTAATTAAGTATCTGAGAGTTTTCTAATTATACCTATGTGAAATTAACAAAAATATGTGATAATGAAGGAACATGAGAAATAAAACAAATGGTTGTAATATGAGCCTCCAATTGCACAGAAGTTTCATTTTTCACGTACTTATAGACGTTGCGGATCATTACTTTTTCAGTAACAGTTAAAGCTTTTCGTGGACGTTTTTTTCTTGGGGACAAGAATATATCCGCGTCTTTTTGTGATGTACTTGGCTAAGGATCCATTTTGACAAAAAAAAAAAACACTCAAAGTTCACAAAACGTAACAACAAACACGACGTAAATAAACTTTAACAAAAACTCAACAAAATAACAAAATATCGCAATTAAACAAGATATTTTTGACGACCAGGCTGGCGCAGTGGTACAGGGCTCGGATAAGTGGAGCATATTGCGCCAGAGGTCGCGGGTTCGAATCCCGCCTAGGTCATGGATGTTTATCTCTGTATTGTATGTATTTCTATAATAAAAATCTTAAATATGTAACATTTCTTAAAATTCTTAAAAAATAATATTAAATATATTCCGTTGTCTAGTACCTGTAACACAAGTCCTTACGGTACTTAGCACGGGGCTAGGCTAACGTGGTGTCTAAAGTCCACAGATATTATTATTTATTTATAATAATTCGTGCAGTCAGACTGGAAGAATGAAGCCGAATGGCAAGATAAACAAAATGGCGGTAGCTGTCCGATCTCGCGTGTATGGCCAAGACAGAAAACTATGTATCAAGGCTCTATAAATAACAAAATAATATAAAAAACAGAAATATTAACTTTTAATAAAATAAAGCTCTTGTTATTAATTAATAATAATTATTATGAATTATTATGTATTTATTTCAATAAAAATCAATCATTTATTCTTTAATTGGCACACCGACAGTATTTTTAACGACCGAATTATAAATAAATAAACATAAAACCGCGATTGTTTATCGATTGTTGTGTTCATCACTATTATATTATATGGTGGTATCATTATTTTATAAAATGACAGTAGCTAATGTCAAATGTGGAATCGAATTATAATTCCGAGTATAGTAATAAACTGACATCTGTAAAATTCAATACTTTTTATGCGTTTTTTAATATGGAGTTTGACAGATGTCAGTTTATTACTAGGTTATTACTTGGATAAAGTTATTCCATGTTTATTAATAATGGAGTATGTGGCCAGCGTAGCCGAAATTTCGACATGAACACGACACAATGATATCGAAAGCTATTAAAGAAATCGTCTATAAAATAGAATTTAGATAAAATAGAAATACGTTAGTGTTATTTCGAGGTAACAAGTGGAGCCGCGACAGTCGATATCGGCCAGTAAATGGGACAAGACGCCGGCGAAGCGACTGCTGTGTCTCCGATATTTATACACCGCCCATACTCTGAGTCGCTTTTGTAAGATTTGCACACAAATAAAGTCTATTTTAATGTTCTAGAAGTTCAAACCTTTTTTGGCGCGGTAGACTTCTAACGGCTTAGGAAAAATATTGAGACACTGCTACTAACACCACTCGTAGCGTCATCTACACTTCTTGTAATATCGTTTGGTCAAAAGTATTTAATGTTAATATAGATGGCGCTAATACTTATTAAATATTTTTGAGGCGAAAACTTCAGGTGTGCTTGGCATTTAAAAAAAAATCGTTTCTATTAGCTCCTCCAGAGTGATACTGTTCTTTTATAATAGTAGGATACAAACGAGCACATTGTGTCTATTGATAGTCTCCTAAGTCCATCGATCAATATGATTATTTTGTAGACGTGTTAGCCTTTTTACCGTCAAATAGACTACCGAATAGAAAACGCGATAGCTGAGTCACTCCACAAACTATATAGAGAATAGACCCACTACTCGCCTTATCAACCAATAGCATTCCCAAATTCGGGAATAAGATGCCCCCCGACGACTGTTTGACCGACGAGGCGACGACTGCTTGACCGACGAGGCGAGGACTGCTTGACCGACGTTTATTATTTTTTTCAGGCCAAAGAATGATTAGTATTGTGCCTATCATGAATAAAATTACGCGGGTATTTAATATAAATATTGTATTATATTTTGAATATAATTTAGGGTAGAGAATTAAAAAAATACTGTTAATTGTTAACAATTTTATTCTTTTTTTCAAAATATTGCGTGCCGTCCCGTGCCGTCTTGTATCTTCGCCATTTTTTTTACTTTTTTGTTGCTTTTATTCTGTTCTTTGCATATTCCTCGTTGCATTTTGCTTGTTGAAGAAAGACCAATTCTTTCTTACTATCTGAAACAAAAAAAATCAAAATAAAGACTTTAATAATATATTGAATGTTTTTATTTATAGCCTCTTATTAGCCAACTGTAGTCTTTCGGCTCCAATAGTCGTTCACAGTTGGACATAGGGTTATGAAGGTCTATAGTATAAGGGGCAAACGAGCAGTCGGAGCCATTTTTATGACTACGGGCGCCCATAGACATCTGCACAGAAGTTATACGAAGTATTGTCCTTCTTCTTCCCCTCCCATACATGGGCTACCGCCTACTTACACACCGCACAAATCGCGACATGATAGCTGTCACTTTACGCCGGTCATGTAATCGAGAGGTACTTTTAGTTTTGTTTAAAAGGAATCATTTAATTTTTTCAATATTCTATTTACCTCGCTAAGTAGCTGGTCTGGTATCTTGCATTAACTTGATAGTCTTTTTCTTCCTTCATATTGAGTACTCCAGGCTTAACAAACAATTCCAAAGACGACTCATATTTTTTTTATTTTGAAGCTGCTTGTCGAGGGCTTTTGGTAACGAAGTGGCCTACTCCGGCCTCTTGGTCCGCGGGAGCTATTTTATTTGACTCCTACCCGCCCAGGCGCTGGAACCTGGGTGGGCGTTCCCCTATCCGCCACCTGGGGACGCGTTCTCTAGGGGTTGAGGCTCCCCCGAGAAAGAGACCTGAAACAAACAAAAAAAATAAGTATTACTTGCGGCGCCGATACTAATATCAGGGCAGGAAATATGTTAGAAATATATACTACCTCTGGTAACCAATATCAAAGCACAAAATGTGAACAATCAGTAAGTACATATTTCATACATTAATTCTACTTGCCCTGATATCAGTATCGGCGCCGATAACGACATCAGATAATATGAAAATATTTAGTCAAAAAAACAAAAATAAAAGAGAAATATTGCAGTCTTCCTTCAGCTTCTCTGAAAAAAAAATAAGTCAATTATTATTTATTTGCTTATTAATTCAAAATAAATACCTACTATGAATTAGAAAGTTTGTAAATTGATTGGCAAAAAAGAAACATAAATAAAACATTTATAGTTCTTTTTTATAATTTAATTTATAAGAAAAGAAAAATAAATTATTATTTACTAGCTTCCGCCCGCGGCTTCGCCCGCGTGGATTTCGGATTATAAAAAAATCCTACAAATTTTTACTTATTATGTTATTCTGATATGAAAGCTATATTACTGTAAAGTTTTATGAAAATCCGTTCAGTAGTTTTTGTGTGAAAGAGTAACAAACATCCTTACAAACTTTCGTATTTATAATACTAGCTTGCGCCCGCGGCTTCGCCCGCGTGGATTTCGGATTATAAAAAATCCCTATAAATTTTAACTTATTATGTTATTCTGATATGAAAGCTATATTACTGTAAAGTTTCATGAAAATCCGTTCAGTAGTTTTTGTGTGAAAGAGTAACAAACATACAAACTTTCGCATTTATAATATTAGTAGGATTTTCCTTTCCTAGCAGAAGAAATTAAAAAAGAAAAATAAAAAAACATTTATTGTTCTTTTTATAATTTCTTTTATAAGAAAAGAAAAATAAATACTTAATTAAGTATTTATTTTCCTTTCCTAGGAGATGAAATTAAAAAAGAAAAATAATAACACATTTATTGTTCTTTTTATAATTTCTTTTATAAGAAAAGAAAAATAAATACTTCATTAAGTATTTATTTTCCTTTCCTAGGAGATGAAATTAAAAAAGAAAAATAATAAAACATTTATTGTTCTTTTTATAATTTCTTTTATAAGAAAATAAAAATAAATACTTCATTAAGTATTTATTTTCCTTTCCTAGGAGATGAAATTAAAAAAGAAAAATAATAAAACATTTATTGTTCTTTTTATAATTTCTTTTATAAGAAAAGAAAAATAAATAATTATTTATTTTCCTTTCCTAGCAGGAGATATTAAAAAAGAAAAATAATCAATTATTTTTCTTTTTTAATTTCTTTTTATATTTATCCAAAGCTTTTTGTTGCATATGTGGCAGGACTCTATTGTCTAATCTCACAATGTCTGTGCCTTTCAAAATTTTGTTAATAACTGTGCACCAGTTGTGTATACACAATTTTATCACGATGGAAAGCAATGCATGGATAATTTCCTCTCTATGTACGTTGCACGTTATATGTTCAAAGTTAATTTTAGTTCTAATTATTTCAATTACATTTTTACTTAAATTTCTTTTGTTACCATTAAGTTCAAGATACAAATTAGTTTCATCAAATATAATACCAAAATACCGAACTATATGCCCTGCAGGGTAGGTTAATTTATTTCGTGACATTTGATTATATTCTCGATAGTTAATCCATTTATGAATATCAGTTGTTTCTTCTACAGTTAAATCTTTCTTACAATTTTCGCAACAGAATTTTAATAAAATCTTTCTGATAACCCAACCTGCAGTGTAGGCCCGAGATTGAACAGTTAGACGCTCTCGTCTTGCTTCCTGTGTGATAGAATAAGAACTGACTAATGACCTATCTGTTTCACCACACATTGTACTGTCAATAGAATGGATTTCTGTATCTCTTACATATTGAAATAATGATTTTATTTTTAAAATTTGATTACCGTCATCGTTTTCGCAATTGAATGATGTGTGGTGAAACTTCAAGAATCCTGTTATGAGCAAAGATTTAAATGTTGCAACAAAGTTGTGGCAAGTTGGGTTATTGTCTCTAATATTATAAGCGCGAACTTGTCCAAAAAAATTTTCTATTGCATCCGAATTTAAATAACGAGGTCTCATTACTTTAATATTTTTCCTGCTTAATATCTGCCACAACCTTTGGATGCTTTGTAATGTAGATATCCAGTTTTTTAAACTGGGCACAGTTTTATCTCGACCATTTTGGTCCACAAATTTAAGACGTTTTAATTTAAGTATAGCTTCCTGCCAGAATGCATGATGAATACTATTGGATGTGACAGCTGAACGAAGACGTTTTCCTTTCTTCTTCCGGTTGAACACTTCAGCCCCGTTGACACTGTCAAATAGGTCGTCAAAAAACGACACTACTTGAGCGGTATCTTCTAAACTGCTACTCACTGGTCTTCCGTCAGAGTAGTGAGCTGGAAATGATAAATAATTAGGTAATATTCTAAGATTATATAAATACAGATGCCCGTGAACAACCAAATAATTATATTACAGGACACTACCCCTTACTAAATTGAATTTTTTTTTTAAAGTTATAGGGGGGCAAACTAGCAGTCGGAGCCATTTTCATGACTACCGACGCCCATAGACATCTGCATAGAGGCTATACAGATGCGATGCCCTCCTTTCTCCTCCCACCACCATGGGCCACCGGCTACTTACACACTACAAGAAACGCGACAGCACACCTGTCACTTTACGCCGGTCTCGTGTAAGCGAGAGGTACCTCTCCGGTCGTGCCAACCCAATTCGGCTGCATGCAAGCATGCAGTGTGGCACTACCTCTTACTCTCTCACTCAATTGAGTTAATGTTTGTTTTGCGTTTGATTCAATGGTGTTTTCATAGTAATATCTGTAGTCATTTAAATTATATTTGAAACTACATATTTATTTGAATACTACTTACAGAATGCTGAAGTATAATTTAATGCGCCGGCCATTGCTTTGCTGAATACTCTTACACAGTTTTTCACCTGAAATTTAAATATAATATGTTTTAATATACAATCATGCCATCAAAAACATGCTGTAAAAAACTAGTCTCGCAGCTCAGTTTTGCTACTTGAGATCCATAAAATACCAAGTCAGTTATAATCCATGAAATACAAAATCTAAAAAATAAAATAATTATTATTAAAGAGGAAGATGATTTAATTGAAATTTAACATACCTTCATTTTTTTAATTTTTCCTGGAATGACATGTTCATCATTTAATTTGTGGAGTAATCTAGTTTGAGTGTGATGGCAGTCAGTTTTATACACGTCAACTAAGTCCGACCACTTAGCAATTTTATTGTCAAGTGATATATTTTTGACAATAAAGTTATTTCTTAGTCCTTTTATCAAATGGCATGGATCATAAATGACACTTAAATCAAATCCAGCTAATTGAATGGTATCATCTGAAAATATAATTAATTTTTTTACAAGTAAACTGTTTACAAACAACCAATATTTATAATAATCATAATATTCCAATATCTTAAACTACCTATCACTTTTGTATATTTTAATATACTTGACTGAAATCTAATTCCATAACTCAAAAACCTCAAATCTAATTTCCTATAGCCATTTAGGGCTTAGAAATATCGCAATCATTATAAGAGTGTAAAAGTAATATAAAAAAGTGTTATTATTTATGTTTTAATGAATAATAAAATGGATGAATTTTTTAATTTTGGTATTTGAAACAAATATTACATATTTAAGACTCAGTCATCAAAAGAGTTATGTAGTCTATATCAAATTGGTATGAACAATGTCAATAATTTGCTACTAAGAAGCCCAAAAATATATCTTACCCAAAGCTTTATTTTCTAATATCTGTATTCTCCTAGTTTCCTCCTTCAAGCTATTTAGAGCTGCTTGAAATGACGACCCTTGGTCTGAAACTAATGCCAGTGGTAAAAGGCCAGTGTTACCAACTGCCCTTACAACATCTCTTAAGATTCCCTTAACGGTGACTCCTGATGTTGACCCTTCACAAAAATAATAGGCAATGGGTTGTTGCCATTTGTGAATTATGCCTTTAAGCATAAAAACCAAGACATGGTCCGCAAATCGATCAATATTAGAATCAACAAATCCACAAATTTCATCTTTTGTACTGTAGCATAAATTCGGTTCAATGGCCATTTCGTCAAAAATTATAGTACAGTATTTTTTTTGATCACTCCACATACTGACCTGAAAGAAGAAGAATTTTAATTATAACGCTCACTAAAATGCACGTTTGTTACAGTTACATATCTAATATTATGTGTAATGTTTTTACTGAAATAATTTTTCTTACTTCATTTTTTATACACTCAAAAATTTGAGAATTTATGCCAGATTCAATTTGCAGTGTTGAAGTCAATTTCCTCAGAGTATTTTGTGAAGGTAGAATAAAAATTCGTTGCAAAAATCTATATGATTTCGGGCTTTGCTTTAAAATTGAAAGTGAAATCAATTTCTCATCCAGAGTAAATCTCCTAGCATTCCCTTTTTTGGTGCATAACTTTACTTGCATCCAAAACAATTTGCGAGCCAAAGGTTTCATTTTGGATATTGAATTTTCCAAAGACTCCTTTGCGCTAAATTCTCTGGCGTTCTTGGCTCTGAGGCTAAAATTCAGCTGTTTTCGAGCCTTTGTATACTCTGAGTATAGCTTCCTACACCTTGGTGTCAATTGTTCTTTACATCTGATTATCTGTTTTCTTATAGGCCTTTTTGGGCATGAACCTGTATATTAAAATTTTATAATTATTATTTGAAACATTATTAAAGAAATATATATTGCCAATAAAACTTACACAATGTATTCTGGACTAGTAAATATTATGACAGATTTTGTTATTTAGTTAGGAGGGCAAACAAGAAATCGGAGACATTTTCATGACTACCGACGCCCATTCGACATCTGCATAGAGGTCATACAGATGCGTTGCCCTCCTTCATTCTCCTCCCTCCATGGGCCATGGGAGAGTTTTAAGTATTTTAGGTTTGAAGCAATTCCTAATCATTCCCAAAAAAAACCCAAACATTCACAAATACAAGAGACAAGTAGATACATTGCATGCTCTTAAAAATTGAGTTATTCCAAGAAAAAAATAAAAGCCAATTCAGAAAATAAACATACACAAAAATAATTTGCCACAAATCATGCTCAGCATCACAAATAGTAATCCATCATAACTTAGCTATCTCTGCATGCCACAAATCAACTGTGTTTCACAGTGGAAAATGCATGCAAAATTTATTTTTATAAGTTTTTAAGCTGAGATGAAACATATTTACGAGAATACCTGCAAGTCATATGTGTACTTTTAGTTTTATAATAGCCTTAAAAACTTCAATGCAAATATAACTTAAGAACAATAATTTTCCAGTTGGTACTTCCGCTGAAATTGGAATAAAATGTAGAAAGGATTGTCATTGTCTACATAAGTAAATATAATATGTTAATTTATATTATGAATATTACCTGCATGTACTGATGATAATTGGTAAGGTCGTTGCATGTAGTTTCCAGCCGAAGATGTAGATGCTGCTTCCCCTTAAGTGGAAATAAAAGTGGAAATGATAAGTTTCTTGTATGTTGGTTGTTAACAAAGTATACATTTAGCATGCAAGTTCAAATTGTTAGTATTACCTGCACGATCAGCTGATGGTGTAGATATCACCTCTGAAAACAGGGAAAAAATATAAAATGGATGTGTGTAAGTACATTGTATGTAAATTTTTATCATGATTTCTACCTGTATTCCCTGCTAAAGTAGATGTAGATGGTTCTTCTTCTGAAAAGAGATTATATAAAACAGATAGATAGCATATTTTATGTAAGTTATGAATATGAATATTATCTGCAAACTTTAATGACTTTGAATTCTTTAGTAGCCTTAAAGTTAGTAGTTATGTAACACAAAAGTATTTAATAGGCTTAGGTCATGATATTATTTATATACATAAAATATACCTACCTGTAGGTTTATATAATATTTGTGTATTTACATCAGCACACATTGGATATGTTAATTTTACAGCCCCAGATGCAGATGGTAGGTCCCCTGAAATTGGATAAGATAAATTGTAACAAATTATTGTTTATAAGATATATAATACTAGTATAAGCACTATGTCTGTTTATAAAATATATATTAGTCTAAACATTCGCTACAGAATAAAATAGTTTTAATATGTACTTTACTTATACTAATAACTACACAAATATACAATTTCTATACACATATATATTATAAATGACACATATATGATTAATTTTTTATATAGTTATAAATATATTTGTATATAACTTTGTTATTTCTTGTCTAACTCAATATATATTATTCTTGTAATAAAAAAAAAATTAACTTCTTAGTGTAATTATTAAATGAAGTTAATTAATTTCTAATTAAATTGTTTTTATGTTTATTAAAAGTGCCAAAATTATAACTTACAAATATTATAATTTACAAATGATATATGAATTTAATTTCCTGAGGTATCCAAGAACTATATTTAATTAAACAAAAAATGATTAATCTATATAGGTTATTAGACTCCCAGGGTAGTAGCCTTAACTGCCCCTAGAGTAAACAGCCACACCTTCACTTCAATAGACTAGTGGGGTAGAGAAAGAGAACCAAATACCATATTGTATCCATAGATTTAGAATAGTCCTCACTACGTGATAAATCTATGATTATATTAACAATTAATAAAAGCACAATAAAATTAAATAAATACTACGATTTAATAAATGTACTAACCAAAAATGACTATACGGTTAATTTATACGCGGTAGAAGTGGGAGCGAGAGGTATACCAGCAAAATCTCTCTACAATCTACTAAAAGACCTTGGCCTGTCGAGAACTGCAGTAAGTTCTACTTTAGAATGGGTATCTAAAGCTGCATTAGCAGGCTCCTATGAAATATGGCTAGGTAGGGGGAGTAGGCCCGAGTAGTAAAGGTGAGTGTTGATGATCATCACAAAGAGGCCTCTTAAACCTACACCCGGAATCACAAGTCCCGGGGCTACTCGGGGTTACTTCCTCTGCCACACGATGGACCCGGCACCCGCACGGTGAATCCATGGAATGCTAAGAAGTTCGTCTCTATATATTTTGTCTTACTTGTTCTACATACAATACTACTAGGTATTCTATTACCTATAATATAGTGATATACCTGTAAGATCCAACATTTTACAATAGTTATGATCATTATGTTCAAGTTTCCTAGAAACTAAGACTGGTACAGAGTCTGCAAAGCGAAAACAAATAAAAGTATTTAGTTAGTAGATAAATTTGTAGGTATAACACGGACATGGGGAGTGGGACCTCATCATCATTATCAGACCTCTTTTGAACATATTATGACCTTCAAATAAGGTCACAAACAAATTGAAGACATATGTAACAGAATGGAGATTGTCGCCCCACCTCCTGAATGGTCGTACAAAAGTCCATATTCCCAAACGCGTCCTCCACTTACTTTAAATAGTGTCTATTCACTTACCAGAAGAAATTATTGGGACCCCTGTAAGCATTTCACTGCGCGTGAACAAACTTGGATAAGCACAAGCCAATATACGCGACTTCTGTGTCACAAAACGTCGCTCAAAGTGTTTGTGACAAACTTGTAAACAACGCAGCTGACTTGAAGTTTTGCTTCGCAGTAGATCACAATTAATATGATGGACCCATTTTTGCATTCTCTTCTCACATTTTGGAAATACGTGTAAAACACTATTTCCTTGCACACTAACACAATTTGGTACACAACATTTACGATAGCGCATCTTGACAAAGTCGAGAAAAATCTTTTACTGATATGTGGAACGAAAATGTATGAAATTTCTTTCAGAACATCTACTCTGCTCAACACACAAACAGCAAAAGCACAAACATGGCGTCAATATTTATAATTTTTATAATTTTTAATATTTATAATTTGTTCGTTAAAAAATATGGAGTGCTATTGGTCGGTTGTATCATTCTGTGTAAATTTCATTGGCTCATTTTTTTTCAATCTATTTCATCGGTTACTCATACTTTTGATTGGCTGTAAATACTTGTAGCCAATAAATGCATGCCGTTTGTTGTGCAGTAGTGAGCCGCACTGCTGGGCAGCAAACGGGAACTCAAATGTCAATTATACGAGGTTTACGCCCCATGACTGGAAACAACAGGTATAATTTTACCGAGAAGTACATACATCTATTGCTCGTCTACAATAACAATCGCATTCCCAAAGTGATAATAAATAAAATAGAAATAAAATAACCATGAATATAAGAAAAGTACCTACAGTACATAATTATAATCATTCATATAGTTAAGTATCAGTCGATATAACCAACGTATATTTTCGTCAATGAACCTACTAATTCTGCCTCATAAAATAATAATTTTTGCGTGAAAGAATAACTAACAAACAAACTTCCTATTTATTATATTGTTAGGATTTGAACTTTATATTCCGAACTACATTAGGTATCTGGTCTACTAGACATTAAGGCTTTAAACATTTCAACTATATTCTATATTATTTTTTTTTTATGGTATAGGCGGGCAAACGAGCAGTCGGAGCCATTTTCATGACTACCGACGCCCACAAACATCCGCATAGAGGCTATACAGATGCGCTGCCCTCCTTTCTCTTCCCACCTCCATGGGCCACCGGCTACTTACACATCGCACGAAACGCGACAGCACAGCTGTCACTTAAACACAGCACAGCGGTCTCGTGTAAGTGAGAGGTACCTCCCCGGTCGTGCCGGCCCTATTCGACTGCATGCAAGCATGCAGTGCGGCACTATCTCTTACCATCTTTATGAAAAATAAAAAAAATCTCTTAAATTAATTAAATATTTCACACTATTCACTTAAACTATACTAAATCGACATTTAAAGCAATGATTTATAATTTGTACAATTTTTCAAAGCGAAAAACATAAACAGAATTCATTAAACTTGCGCGAACGTTTAATAACTTTCGTATTTAAATATCGGAACCGGCACTCATAATATTAGCGGAACCTCAAATTAACTACCTTCTTTTCAGGCGAACTAAAGTGTTTTCAGCGCTTCTGTTTTCGTAGCGCAATTAAACTGCTGTTAAACTTCTTGCAGTGTTTGCGGAGCACCTGGGCGGCCGCGAAGTTGTGCGGACTCCTTGTTTGCCTCCTAATTATCCCCTCTATAGAACTCGCAAAACGCTGACCCGATATTAACGGTCAAACGCAACTAAACCGGTCCACTCAAAGGATTCCGTAGCCATGGCGATGGTGTATTGTACCTACATGTCGACTGCGATTTAAACGAGGGGCGGTCTGAAGCCAGATTCGTCAAGTCTCTTTTCAAATTAGTCTCCACGGACATTGGCACTTCACGCGTTCAAAATCAAAAGCCCAGAAGGGTTATGTAATCCGGACCTTTTTCAGCGCGACTTGTGTTTGTGTGCGCGTCTCGTCTTTTGTCACGTATTCTTAATTAAGGACCGGCTGCGAGGCGACCCCACTCGTCACATTTTCATATTGATTGTGAGGGAGCTTACACGCCGTGTGACATATTTAATAAATATTATGAGATGCTACAGTCGTTTTGTTAACCCTTGTGAGAGCCACCCGAATGGAGGGCATGATCGGGGAAGTAAACGCTCTCATAACTGTCGAAAAAAGAGCTGTCTCTTTTTTCGATTCATGAGTAAACGGTGTATAATTGGGGACACACGGATAACGGTGTCTAATGGGGGACATACGGAACAACAATATTCCAGTTCGGCAAATGTTAATTTTCTAAAAAAAAATCCAACGTGTCGTTTCTTACGCTTACGAAACCCCAAATTTTAAACGTCATTCCCGAAGCGTTCACGATAAATCCCGACATAATAAATAACACTTAACCTCACAAAGCGACGCTCCGCCTTGAAAAAACTCAACGTGTCAAAGACACCGCGGGCTCCTTTGTTATCGGAATATTTTTTAAAGCTCAACTCCTTAGCGGATTGAGAGATTAAGTCCTTTTTGAAGAGTCCCCGAGGTCCCCGTGATCATCCTCAGATCTAATTTCCGCGGATGCTCCGTTTGATTGTTATTTTTGTTGCTTTTTTCCCATTTCCCCGCCGACGGGATTTCAAGTGACAGCCGACAATTTGCACTGGAGCGCGATAAGTGTTTTCCTGCGTTTTTTATAACTTTCCGACTCCAGACCGATTCGTCCCTAAATGTCAATTTGTTTTTGATTTTATAAATGTATCGATGTATACTAATATAGAAATAAAGATCTTGGGCGAATTTCGGAGCCCACAACCAATTTATATAAAGCCGGAACAGGGTGTATAAAACACAAACTCACAGACGTCTTGTTCTATTCCTACACTGGTATTGGATCGGCTTAGGGACACAACCGGACAAAATTATGGTGAAGAAATATTAATTACCAAATTAGGGGACAGCACACATGATACTTCTAGCTTTGGCGATCGACAATTTAGACGCTTTTTAGAAGCTGAATGCAGCGCCGAAACGCGAGACGCGGCGATTTTATCGCAAAGCGAGTGTTACGCATCCTAGCATCGGAACGGTCACTAAATCGCGCGATTCCGATGCTGCAACTGGACGCGAGAGTCGCTTAATCGTGATGCAGCATCGATGCAGCCGCGAAATCGCCGATCGCCGCTGCTAAAAGTATTGTGTGGGCTGCCCTTATTGTTAAATTTTTTTCGTCCCGAGAATCAAACCCGGAAGCTCACAATCTGCTTGAACATACAAAGCATTATTCAAATACACACAACAACACGATTATCCGAAATTAAAGAAAATATGCAAATACGAATAAGGCAGTGGGTAAGCGTTCGTAAGCCGAGTAATTATTCGCATCGGATTTGCGAACGCCCGGGGCGTTCCGTTTCCGCACACGCGAATTACACTGACCCCCGTATGCTTAAATCAAAACATGTGCGGAGAGGGCTCAGCCGGACGCTGATTTTGAAGAGGGCTCCCCCTTTTTGCGGGTCCCCGCGTCGATTCCTTGGCGATGATCGATACCCACCCCCAACCCTCTCTTAATTAGTCGGAATACGTCGGACACACACACAAACACATACGTAATGTTAATCAACTTTCATTATGCACTAAGGAATTACACGGGTACGTCTGAGGAGCGATTACCCGCGGGTCGCGGACCAAGATCATACTTTATGGCTGCGAGACCCGGCGACACATTAGAATTAACTGCTCGTATATCACGCGTTACGCTATTGTTCGTAACGCTACCGCGCCCTGATTACCATTGTTATGTGTACTTAAACTGATGTAAGTAACATTATAGTTAATACTAAAATCGGCCATCTTCTATCTAAATATATGTCATCCGTAATTATTAATTAATTAAAAAATTAAAACAAAATCTACAAATACATTCTCAGAGAAAAGTTAAATTCCACTTAGAAATACTAACGTTTTGCATAGCTCACCTTCAAATTAACTCACATTTTTATCACTTTTGCTTTTACTAATGCAAGTAATTACATTTATGCCGAAACCCGTGATCTAACGAAATGTTATGGATCATCACTAATTATTCGTTAATTCAACAAATACTTACATCATTATCAGTGGAAACAAAAATTCCACTTGACAATCGACTTAAATCTTTTCACACTCAACGCAATGTTTTTATATGTGATATAACATTACAATCTCAATAAGGATATAACATAATATAAGTTATGTTATAATCTCGTTTAAAAAAATCTTTGTAACCTAGTTTCAGTTAATTATAATATGTATTGTGTACAGAAATAAATAAATAAATTTACTCAAGCATATCGATTGACATGGAATCACAAAGCAAAACTATAAGAGCCTTCCTATCTCCCAATTATTGTTTACAGAAAAATGAATATTTAACCCAACCCCTTCGAGCGCGTCGAGTGGTTTATTTCAGAAACAGATTTGCCCTACATCATAAACCTTCAGTAAGCATTTAACCGTTCAGTTACCCGACAAAGACCAGCACTGGCCGTATCCTCTAATCTACTCTTAGGAGGATAAACCTCCGATAAATCTTCCGCTTAGTCCGTCCTTTAATAAACGCATGTTACGTAATATCATAGTTAAATTTATAACTGTCATCAATTACTTAAATCTATTACGTACATTTTGAAGTGCCCTTAATAGTTTGTGGTATTTCTCAGGCTTATTTAGGCATTCGTAGATGTTGGAAGACTGAGAAGAAAATTGGAAATAAAAATAATAGAAAAAATATTTTTTTTATTTTCTTCTTCTTAGTAGTTTCATTACGGGTTTTAACACGTTAAAAGATCTATTAAAAGATACCAGCCTAAACATTTTCCTATTTCTCGATGTTTCGGTCGTGCTACACCAGCCAGAAATCAGTTTTGTAGAAACAGCTAGAAAAATGTAACAACAGGTTTACAAATAAATTAATTAACCAGTCACCTCGCAATACCGGCTAGTATAACGACATTATCCTTTGGTCGTTCGTCATCAAATAAAACCATTACAATATAATGACGGGTATAATATACACTAGAAAAATATAGTTCAACGAAGTCGGCTAAAAAAAAATAAACGGCAGTTGCGACCTATGTGGTCAGTTTATCCAAAAAGGTTCTTTTATTTGCCAACATTTCTTCTTAAAAAGTCCCTGTCAATAAAAAATATTTTCTTCCCCAAATAACGCCACACTTTAAAAAGTCTCAACCCTTGATTAATGAATTTTCTTGTTTCGTTTACGTTACGCTCAATTTATTTATCATGTTAGAACCGACCACACAACACAGAGCTCCGCGCTTATCATATTAATAACACAATCGCTAACACAACGCCGCTGTCACGTGTCTTGATACGTTGGTAATCCGATACACGAAGATTTCCAAGCCCCCGGGCTAATGTAATAGAGGAGGTGTCCTCTCTACTCATTAATAACAAAGAACGTCGGGACCAGCCGCCGCTACCGCCAACAAATTATTAACTCCTTTCGACAAGTCACTCTTACACGTATGAACTTATTACGGCTAATATTCGCTGGCGTTTCAGTTTGGTTCTTATAAGAAACTTCTTTTTTGCTCGATTTGTGCGAGGAGAGTTGTTTTTGGGTTTTTTTTACCTGAATTTATGCTGTGGAAGCGAAAAAAAACCCAGTACAACTTCGTCGCTGATATAAGTGCTCGTCTGGTTTGAGGTCGAGAGGGGACCTACCCACCTATATCCCGCATATGGAAGACATGCATCCCGATATGAGTTAGTTATGTCTAATTTTGTTATTATTATAATAATAATAATATAATAATATCCGTGGACATATCACACCAAATTAGTCTAGCCCCGTACTAAGTACCGTAAGGACTTGTTATCCATACATACTAGACAGCGGAAATATAATTAATGTTTTATAAATTTAAGAAATGGTATTTATTTATATTTTTATTATAGAAATACATATCAATATATAGATAAACATCCATGACCAATGCGCGATTCGATCCCGCAACCCCTGGCGCAACATGCTTCGCTTACTTCGTCGATTTTTGAAATATACAAATTTTAAACATAATATGCATTGAATCAAACTAAAATAAAATCGTGGGGCACGTCCAATATCATCAATCGAAAGACATGGCATGTGACACCCACCTAGTGGTTAGGTTTATTAATCTGTGCTAGTGGTAAGTAGCAAGTGTCGCCCATGAATGGGGGTGACGAACGAAAGTATATCAATCACAAACTGAAACCAAAACATGAACTCATTTGCATGAGCAATTTGACGGGTTTTGTCTCGTAAAATCTTCACTACCCTTAAAACTATCAAAGATTATTTTATAGTTATCATTTCATTATTCAATGAATATGATACAGTTAATCCCAAGGTCATCCAAAATTCATTTAAAGTGGACGTGCCCCACGATTTTATTTTAGTTTGATTCAATGCATGTTTAAAATTTGTATATTTCAAAAATGACATCTTTTGTTACAGGTGTTTACATAAATGTATATTGATTTTTTTAAGAATTTAAGTGACTATAGATAATTCCAGAAAGTGAGTAGACTAGGTTACGAGTTACTTTATTTTGAAAACATAACAATGTATACATATTGGTACCCATGACTGTATCCATGAAATTATTTTTAAGCTTTTAGTGTCGAGAGAGAGAATGTCGAGTCCCGTTAACGGTCACGTGACCGCCGCGCCTGTCACGTGTTACCCCAACAGGCCGCGCGCCGCGCGAACATGCCTGCCGTTTAGTATCAAATACTAGCGCAGCGGTGATAGTAGCTTGTAGAGTATTTTGTTACTTTCATCCACGCATTAAATTAATAGTGTAGTAAGTAAACATTATTCGATTAAAATGGATGAAGGATTTAAAAAGGACAATCTGATAGTCTACATTATATAGGCGAATTGATAGTTGTATTAGTACATTTCGGCACAACACATGATTTTCTACCCTTGGGATTGGACATTTTAAAAGTAGCTAAGTACCTACTACCAAAGCGTAAAACCTCACGGGCGCGCGACCGCGAGCGGACTGAGGCAGACTGAGGTGTAACCTATTGGTACAACGAATGAAGTCAGGGGCAGCCCGCGTCGCGCGATACAATAGCTCAATCGGATTAAAATTCGTGATTTGAGATACTCTATGGATGTATAACAACTTCGAAAAGACAGGAAGCTGAAAACATTTATAATAAAAGACGTTTATAAAAAGTAATCTTATACATATTATAAAAATAAGTCGCCCGGCTGCGTCTTTCTGTTTGTTTGAACGCGATAAACTCAAAAACTACTAAACAGATTTTATACGGTTTTCAAAAATACAAGGAATGATTTTTGAGGAACGTTTAGGCATATAAATTACTATGCTTTTATGTAAATTAGCAGAAATACGGCGTTAAATTTCCCTCTTTCCGCTCGGATCGCGCAGCGAGTAGACGTGTCCGCACAGTGCGTATAAACCTAACTTGAGTAGCGAAAAAAAATCTTTCGACAACAACACCCATCAACATGCTACGCAGTCCACCCAGCAAAGAACTTTCTTTATCGGACTCCGATCTTTTAAAGGAGAAACAACCAAGTGTTGGCATCGAAAGTTATTTGGAAACTACCTCCGGTCATGTTACTCTTAGGGAGTTGAAACGCAAAAGACTTTCTGACGAAATTGACAAGATACAAGATTCCACTTTTTGTTCCGAGATCCTTGAATTATTAAAAATAATGGAAATGAAACAAAATGCCCGTTTAGACGCACTAGAAAAACACATTACCGAGATCAAAAATCATACTACCGTCATATGCGAAAAGAATATAGCAATAGAAAAAGCGATTGATTATGTATCTAAGAAAATTGAAGACATGCAAACGAAGGTGTATTCCTTAGAGAAAGAACAGCAAGTCTTGAGTGTACAGATTAAAAAAGTAGAAGATAAATATGACAATCTAGAACGAACGTTTAAAAAGACCTGCATTGAAATCCGCAGTGTTCCTAAGCGACAAGGCGAAACGAAAAATCATCTATTCCAGCTTATTAGAAACCTGGCATCGAGTTTAAAAGTTGAGATTGACAAATCAGAGCTCCGAGACGTGTATCGATTACCTAGCAAAAACGATACTTCTACCGTTGTCGCAGAATTGAGCAGCACTCTCATTAAGGTTAGTGTATTGAATGCCGTTAAATCATATAATAAATCAAATGTATCAAACCAAATCAGCACCAAGCATCTTGGGTTTGAAGGAAATGCTTTCCCTATATACATATCCGAGCATCTCACTTCCAAGGGGAAATGGCTATTCCATCTGGCAAGAGATTTTGCGAAAACTGAAGAATATGCGTTTTGCTGGACTTCAAATGGACTTGTGTATCTACGGAAGCGCCACGGCGATCCTTATATAATTATACGTAATGAATCTCAACTTAACTTATTAAAAACTAAATGACTAATTTTGGTTATGGATATCAATTTAAGTTTTACATTTACTATTTATAATTTTGATTATGTAAATAAACTTTATTCTTTAGTTAGTTTCTCACATTTAAATATTATTAAAAAAGAACTCAATACAAATACATCTCCATCAATAATTTGCCTAACATACGACACAAACACGCACAGTCAACTAAATCAATATAAAAAAATCACCTCTTATAGTAATCGCTCTCCTAAAGCATATATTAACATGTCACTAATACATATCAGCTTCAATCATGTGTATTTCCTAAATAAT
>LUGF01041014.1:495054-512177 GCA_001625245.1 Calycopis cecrops | reverse complement strand
TAAACTTGGTGAACTTAGGTACTTTAGGTACGTGTTTAGACACTCCAAAAACTTAAATCCAATATTAACCTTTTGTCTTATTGATACTATAATCACACACAAGTAATGAGAGTTGTAGTCAATTCATCTGGATTGACAGGGTGCCACTAGATAAAAGATTAATCCAAATTCAAAAATATTTTTATTTCGCAGTTTCATTTTTTTTTCTTTCATCTTATATAAAGTGCCAGTATTTTTAAGCGAGTTAACTAACAATAAGTTTTCTAATGAATCTTCGTAATACTCTACGGTTCTCGCGTTTGCCATCTCTCGAGCTCTACAAATATGTACAGTAATTAACAAGATCAACGTTGCGGCTGTAAAACCGTTCTCAATTGTCGCGCCATATTTTATTATTAATGTGCGCTACAGAATAAATATGTGCGAGGGTACGCGACTTGCGGTAATTATTGTGTGACTTATTGGCGAACGGAGATAACATGATCGTCGCGACTGAATTATGTAGAGCCACCGACTACTCCACATATTTCTCAACCAGAGGTCGTCGGATGTTGGTTGTTGTGTACCCTTAGGGTTGTGCCTTTATCTACACTCTTACTGTTTGATCGTGACTCTCCGAAAGACTTGGGTAATTACACTGATTATGAGATCGAAGGGCCTTAACGTTTTTGAGCCCGCGGGCGAAGATGTGAGCAATAAAATAAACTTCTACAAGAATATTGTGTTCTGTTTTTTTATGTTTAATTATTACGTTGATGTATTTCCAACTTAATTTTACTTCATTAATTACATGGATATTTCTTTTCCTATTATTTGTCATATTTGGAAATTTCAAAATTCCATTGCTACATGAACTATATACACAGTATCCGTAAGGACGGCGATGTTAGATAACGTTAATGAAAATGTTATTTATCCCGAAATTTCGAACTCGATTTATTACAATCTTTTGTTGAGAGAGCCCTACCAAAAATTACCGTTTTCACCAAACTCATAAAGATATATTATATTGATTTTTCTATTAATTTAACATGGCTAAAATGAGTAATTATTTACATAATATACACTGATCAACCTCAAAACCCGGCAGATAAAAACTGCCAAACGTGAGTCGCAATCGTATACCAACGATTCCGTACCAATTCACAATGGGAGGTATAAGCTGGACAACTTATACATATATATTGACAGACTTAAGTTTGTGGGCGTATGCACACAATTTGTATTAAATTAAATGGACAGATAAGGTTTATCTATACTATAATTCGCCTAAAATTATCAATTTTTAGTATTTTTCGTAATTACAGCTAAAGCAACACGTACTATGAAAAACTCAAGCTTCTATCGATTGTGGTTAAGGTGACACAGTCCTGTTAAAAACAGATTATGCCTAATAGTAGGACCCCATTGGCGTTTTTTGCCCTAAAACCCAAAAATACAAACACTTGATCAAACACTGCCTAAAAATCGAATTTCTCGCGAAGCAGACATCTTTTTCACCGCAACGTGGCCCTCAGGGGTTGAAACTGCATCAAATCACCGACGTTGCAGTAACAATTAAACTAGAGTCTCTGGGGTACCACGCTAATTCTGGAACTTAAATTAGCCTACGTGAAAAATTGTGTCCAAACTCTATCTTTCTTTAAAGGAGGTGAAATAATGTTGGTCGGTCTATATTTATATGTATAACATTTTAAAAAATCAGCTTTGTCAAACTCGAAATTATTTAAAGACCAAAAACCAATTTCCACAGTGCATAGGGCTACAACCAACATAACACAATCTATAATAGCACGTTCAGCGACATTTAATATTAGGACAAATCTAAAACTTTGGACCACAATTCGGCCTTATAGGTCATACGTCATATGACCTATAAGGCCTGGTAATTAACTTAATGAGGTTTCGTTATATTACTAATTATGTTTACTAGCAAAAATGCGATATAAGACAATCTAAATAACACGTTCAGCTACGACAAACTTTAGGACAAGTCTAAAACTTAAGACCACATTTCGGCCTTACAGACCATATACATCGAAAGTACTGAAAGTTCTCGATTTTCGTCTTCTAATTCTTTAATACTTTGCGGTATAGATGGCGTGAGAAGGACGAATCATTTATTCTGCCGAACCCAACTACAGTCGATATCCCTCTCGTAGTTATATCTCATCAGCTACTATGCCTGCTAAAAGAACCTCATTACTTTATCGACATTGACCGTACTACTGAGGTCGGATCTGTATCACACTGCGGATGTTATTGGGCGTCAATAGATCCCAGATCCTACTACTATGTACCTCTAGTCTGTCTCTCGCCCACACGAAACTGGCGTAAAGTGACACCTGTGCCGTCGCGTTTCATGCAGTGTATAAGTAGCCGGTGGCCCATGGAGTGAGGAGGAGGGATTGCGGCAACGCATATGTATAACCTATATCCAGATGTCTATGGGCGTCGGTAGTCATGAAAATGGCTCCGACTGCTCGTTTACTGCCTTATACTATAAAAAACTATAGGTACAACTAATAAACTTAAATAATAACTAACGTAATTAGTAACAAAAATATATTTATTTTATTTTATTTTTTATTATTATTTTTTTTTATTTTATTTTTATTTGTATTATGTATTTATATATTAAATGTTGCAGACTAAATAGGCCGACGCGACTATGAAAAACCTGGCCCCCATGTAACACAGTTGTGAAATAAAGCAGTTCGCGCATTAGTTTAGTCTCGGGTGACCAAAGAAGGTAAACAAAATAGTAAGGTTATATGGAGATATTATATCTAAGATCAATACAAGTCTTATTCGCTCCAACTGCTCATTCGTCTCCTATGATAGAAAAAAATAGGCCATATACCCGTGCTATGAAATTTATATAAGTCCATGGTTCTCTAAGACTTTGACAAACTTAGCTCTAATAATGTTCATCGATCACTAGCTCAGTTCAAGATTCTAAAAAGTCTTACCCTACATGTTGTAAGAGGTGGTGCTACGCTGCATTGCAGCCTCATTGAGCCGGCACGACCGAGGAGGTACCTCTCACTTATCACTTACACGATACCGGTGTAAAATGACAGTTGAGATGACGCGCGTCCTGTGGTGTGTAAGTTATAGGTGGCCCATAGAGGTGGGCAACGTATCTATATAACCTCTATGTCTATGTGCGTCAGCAGTCATGAAAATGGCTCTGATTACTCTGATTACATCTGTCCCCCTTTAATTTAAAAAAAGATATTGTCTGACGTCACAGAAATAACACAATAAAACCAAGTTACCCAATAGCCTCCTCCGAGACTTCAACGAGCCTCCGCTTTATTTATCGCCCGAAATCATAACGACAATTGTTTTAACGACGCAGACCTGAAGTTATGGCACAAAGTAAATTAAGATACTTAACCTCCACCCGAGTTTGATCCAATAAAACAAAGTTCGGAACAAACGAATGCATTAAAGTCACCCGCAAGCTGATCCAATCGTAATACACTTCCAGACATCGAAAGTTAGTATGCATTGACTTTGAAAAGTCGTCCAAAACTAAGTTGGGTTATGTTTATGAAACTATTCAGATGCGGGTGTGTGCCGATACACATGCAAGAACTCGCGAACTCTAGGCATAGTTCGCTAAGTGGAACAGCTGTAAAACAAAGTAGAAGGGTCTAGGAACTTAGTGTGTTCGCAACTATTCGCATGCCCTCCGCGGGCGTCGATACCCCGACACCAAGTTCGACACTTTAATTAGGGGAGGACGCCTGACGACTCACAAATAACTTCAACTACAACAAAGTATTGTAGATGATATCGTGAGCGCCTACACCCCACCCCCGCCGCGCGGCGTGCAGATAAACTTTTAAAATGACTTTGGAAGCTTTTGAGCTTTTAATCGGTAAAGTTGTACAGACAGACAGTTCGGGTACAATCCTTGAACCGCTTGCGCCGGCGACGGCCGCAAAACTTTGTTTTACAGGACTACTTTTCTTCTTGTTTCAAGGTTGGACTCTTAAAACAAACTCCGGTTCGACGGAGTTCGTGAACTCGGGCGCCAACAATTTACAAATTTCTCTCTTTCATAACAACTAACTGCGGCGCAGCGGGCGAAAGTTGTCCTGCGTAGATCTTAATCGTGTCTGTCTGTTGCGCTGGCGGCGGCCAGCTGATATCGCGACACACTTTGTTAACAACTTTTACGCAAATTAGAGTTGTACGGCAATGTAGAGTTCCCGAATTTAATCCTTTTCACAGTCATTTTTCAGAGAATTGAGTTCTTTTTTTATCGATGATATGCGACGGCGGGTTTGAAATTTCACATTGGAGTTCCACTTCGCAGCTGACCGCATTCAATTTATTTAAGTGACACTGATAGCGGGACGGCAGCCCAAAAAGTCGTCTGCCGAATTGACGCCGTCCCCTATGGTCGGCGCCGTCCTTTTTCCACTTCACGCTTCACCTGTCCGGGGCCGATGAAGTGGTATTGCGTGAAAACACTGATTGGCTTTTAATAAAGCCTATACCTTTTTAAAACCTCAAACCCTAAAAAGCAATCACAAATTGTCACCCGTGAAAGTCTTTCGCTTTAGAATTTGAAAACACGTTTCAAAATTATTTGTTTTTATTTTGTACTTTAAAGGCTTTCAAGCGCTACCAGTATATTGATTATAAAAAATAAAAACTTTACGATCGTAATAATATTGAAATGAAGCTCTACACAACATTATGTACTGGTTAAAATGCATGTACATATAGGATTTTGCGCGTAAAATTTACGTAACTAGAAATAAATAGGTTGCGGGTGTGTGGGGCGGGGCGGCGTGGGCGCGGCGTGCGCGCGCATCCCTCCGACCTCCTCCGGCCTCCCGTCCGCAAGACCTCCGCATACTCCGCGAACCGCGCCTACGAACTACCCGCGTTACCCGCTCTACAATATACCTCGTAGCGGCCTACGGAACTTTGGCGTAGCCGTGCTACAGTGCTACGAAATTTTCTGTGCTGTGTTCAATTAGAAATTGTTGTGCTTTCGTGATAAATAAACTTTTGTGCGTTATGAGGGATCACCCCTCCTTTTTATAGCGATGTCGGCACTCGTCCGACCCGTTTGGTAAGTTTTTGATAACTTTATAATTACTTTTGCCGTGAATTTTTCGCCGTGTAAATTCAAGGATTTTGCGTATTTATTTCAGCAGTGCACAGCGGTGAAAGTGTTGTTTCAAGAAGTGTCAAGATAATAATAAAAAAAATCGTGTACGCACAAATCCCACGCTCGTAAAACCATTTCACGAAATGCTTTCAAAGTATTTTTAATTGTTTTTGATAAGGCTGTGTTATTTAATCTCGATTGTAATGTTTGAACATCGATTCCTTTGTACTCGATTAGCATATCTGCGGTGATCGAATTAAGTCTCGGCACGCGAGTAGTTAAATAAGCGCGACATCGTCAAATCGTTAGGGAAGAGGTAATCGCGCGACTGCAAATACCGTAATTAACCGTTTCTCTACAAATATTATCGCTTTTGGAGACACCGTTTGAACTCATTTTAGATATTACGTATCCACTTGTTATAGTTTACATATATAATTGAACGGGAAAAGTTTTTTTATTTAAAAAAATAATATTTCCTCTACTAAAAAAAATCTTTCTTAAAAAAAATGTTTCAACTTTGAAGTAATTATTTTTTTCTGTAAATATAATAAAAAGGTTTTTATTTATTTTACATTATATTTTTTTTTTTTCGAAAATATACTTAAGGTCAAGCGTAATGATTAATAACATTAATAATTAAAAAAACATTAGTCAGATGTAATCAGAGCCCTGAATATACAATATTGCTTAATCAAAAATATTTTAAGGTATATAAAATTTTCTAACGTACTTAAAACAATGTTAGTTCTACATTTCAAGCAGATTATGCGCGTATAGATATGATTTATATATGTTTTTCTAAATGGCTCTATTTTGTTAGCATGAATGTGTGTGTGCGTGTGTGTTTATTTAGAAAAATAAAAATTTAATTAAATATGCAGTCTTGTATATCGGTAGATAATATTTATTTTTCAATATAAACAAATACATTATTTTTATAGTAGTTAATATATTCAACGGCCACTTGTAATATAAAACAAAAAAATCTTTAGTAAGCCTCAATAAAAAGTTTTATCAAAGTTCTTTATCTAGTTTTTTTATACATCTACCATAATAAATAAAATAAAAACTAGAATAAATATTTACATCAATAAAAGAGAAGGTGTATCACCTTTAAAAACCCTCTTATTACAAATAGTAAACAAGAGGGTGCAAGAATTGTCTCCAGATTTTCCCCGAACATATATATGTATATGACCGGGGAAAATCAGATCCCGGATAAAATATGAAAATCTAAATTAAATACTACATAAAACTACATTACAATATTTAAACGCGTTATTTAAATAAATATAGAGATAACACCTGATGTGACAAAGCTGCTATTAAGATAGTTTAATTATAAAATTTGTATAAAGTTTCTTGTTGTTTATTTATCATATATAGTTCATTTTTTTACATTTCCACTGATTAAAAAGTAAATAAAAAATAAGAAATTTGTAAATGTGTATAAAATGTTAATAACAGTAAATACTGCGCTAAATATTAAGGTTATTTTACTGCAACGTCTTACACACTTGATTTAATATCTATTTTAAACTACTTGATCAGAATCAATGAATAAAAATGCTTCAACTGCAAAATATTCCAATTTTAGTTAAAAATGAGAACAAAACTGTACCGAAATAATTTTTAAAATTAAAAAAAACATTTATGAGATGATATTTGATTGTGTCCACAACCTCTCACACGTATCTTCTATCCGTTCCAACCTTGAGAAAAATAATAATAAGCCCGAACATAGTGAACAGTATCTGGATAGGTAGATAGATTTTTGAATTAAATTAGATATAACATCGCAATTCTTACTGGTCTACTATAGAAGAGGGTTATAATTTGATCTGATCGCAGACCAGTTCTTACTGGTCTACTATAGAGAGGGGTTTAATCTGCTGTCGTGGATATCAAGCAGAATTCGATGAAGCTGACTTCATCAGCCAGACGTCTACTTGTGGACATAGACCTTCCCTAGAGAACCATTTGTCGCCGTCACAAGCTGATGAATACAGCTTAATATTAAGTAACCTACGGGTACTGTAATTACGTTTTATGACATTAAGACCGACACCTCAACTCTCCGGCGACCCGTTGTAAAACCGCGTAACCCGCAGTATAAAATATTTACAAGCGGCACTCACCCGTGTAATTTTACCTGTATTATTCAACACTACTAAAAATAAAGGACAACAGGGTTAAATAATCATTTATTATAAATTAATAAGATAATATTCATGGAATAATGATGACGTGAGTCAGCGCCACCCTACGGACTTGTGTTACACTGTTGGACAAGACGACGTATACAAGATTATACTTTTTTTAATTTTAGAAATGCTTTGTATTTAAGATTTTTATTAAATACACACATTGCGTTTCAGCTCTCCTAGGCATTATTCCATGGTCGTGGAGTCTTCTTTCTCCGTTCTGGCATTCTACTTTGCGTATATACGTCATATCATATAAGTTATTTTATTCGCATTATGCACATACTTATGTATTTATATAACTATTAGGTTGTAATTTAGATAGGATTTGAACTCGCAACATGTTACCAACTGAGCAGACAGAACAGCCCACACATGAAATGTCGGGTAGTATCAAGTTAAAATATAAAATGCCCCGTTCGGGAACGTATTCAAATGAGCGCGGTGTACGGAGCGTAGAATTCGCGTAAACGTTTAATTCAGGTAGTCGTAGGGTTGGCAATAAACGGATTTCACGTGTGACGCCCCGAGGCCCGTCGATCTAGATAACAGCCTCAAATTGTTTCCACTGCCACGGCGCTATCTGATGGGCCGTCTCGTAATTGTCTCTCGTTTTGTATTTCATATTTCGTTTCTACAGTTCAACAAGTTGGAATTAAATGTTTTTCTGGTTTTTTTTTTTTGTAGGTTTAGTTTTCTTTTTTTTGTGTAGGTATTTTAATACATCGCTATGTAGTTTACTTCCTTATTAAATTGAGGCATGAAATTTTCACTACAGGCAATGCCGCCCCGCTGCTATCTGATGGCCTGTTCCATAATTGTCCCTCCGGTTGTATTTTATATTTTCTTTCTGCAGTTCAACAGATTCAGATATTTTTTTTCGTACATTTGGGTTGGTTTTTTTTTCAAGTTCTTTTTATATTTTTGGCTTATTATTTTTGTTTTTTTTTGGTTTGATTATTAAATTGAGACTTGATATTGTTTCTACTAGCACAGCCGCTGCTTTATTTCGTTTCTGCGGTTGTTTCTGATACAACTTCAACTTCAAAGAACAAGGTGTTAGCATATATTTTCTTAGGTTTAGTTTATTTTGTCTGGTTATTTTTCGTTAATCGCTTCGCACTTTTTCGAAACATTAAATTATGACATTAAAATTTTTCTACTAGCAACAACATAGTTGTATGACCCGTGGGCGAAATAAAAATATTTTTGGCAATTCTTATTAGCAGTTTCTTTTTTACCGATAAAAATACGCTTTACTTTTATCGGTATTGAAATAATTTTGACAAAAATTTAGATAACGAAATTAAGTCTATTTTATGTTGGGCCTTTGTGAAGACGAAAATTTTCTTTTCCATTTAAATGTGTCATAAAATGTTATATTTATTTGATATTGTAAAAATTATACAGTTATCAACTAATAACTAATAAGCATAGTTACACTTAGAGCCATGATTTTTTATTTAAAGCGCATTCACTTTGATCATAGACATGTAAGACATATTTATAAGTCTATGTATGAATAAATAAATATAAAATTAACGTTTCCTAAATAGTATGTCGGTACAAAGTTGACAAGAAATAAGAGTAAACTTGCTAACCATTTTGTATTTAACATCACTTTTTAAATAGGTGGTACTATTTGCTTCCGATTTCCGATCCTAGCATATTCCGATTGAAATATAGGAGGGAAGGAAAATTCAACAAATTTTTATATTTCTATTCTGATTCATTTGAGACCTTTTTATATTAGTACAAAGAACAACCTAGCAAACTATGTTAGTAATATCTACAAAACTTTTCACCAACACTAAAAAACTCTCACATTTTTTCTCACTCAAACTCACTTGCGTCTTAAATCGTTTTTTTAAGAACCAAATTCCAAAACCTGAAGAATATCTCAACAAGTAAATATATTTAGCATGAATATTACGCGGCGCTAACACAGAATGTTTAAAATATGTTGAAGAGCAAAATTCGCTGCGAGCACAGGATACACAGTCCGCGGGCGAGGGCCGGTACACCGCGCTAACCCTAGCTATGGTGCACCCTACGCGCAGGGCTGAACATAATCACGTTTCAATCGTTTTATTTTTAGCAATATTTTCCATTTTAAAAATAAAATTTAAAATAGGTGCGAGGAGGTAAAATTTTTTAATGTTTACATTAAAAATTACTTAAAAAACTACTACCTACTTGAAATATATTGTTGAACGTTTTTGCATACCCATAACTTTTTGCAAATTAAGGTTTTAGACGAAAAATCACGAAAATTATACATTCTCGTGTAATTCTTCTAATCTTGTTCATGAGTCATACACTGGTTTTAATAGATTAAAAGGTAAAATACCCGGTTATTTAAGATCAATATTTCTTTGTTTTAGCTGTAATAGCCAATTAATTTGTTATTATCTTTTGACTGTTCTAAAATTGTACTAATAACTAGTTAAACTAAAATATTAAATAGTATTTTGTATCAGCTACCTGTCATTACTAACAATATAATCTAGTTACTTTCTACTGCTAGGTTTTATGACACAAATAAGCCCGTATACAAAATAATAAATTAAACTTTACGTATATTACTCTAGAAATGCCCTATTGTATAATAGTTGAAATACTTATGAAGATATAATAGTTGAAATACTTCATAAGTATTTTACCTATTTCAGTAACCAAGTTAATGGACAAGCTAGTTAGGCTTTTTTTTAAACTCAAACACTTATCCCTGCTATTACTACCTACTAATATTATAAAGTAAAGTAAAGTAGTAAAAAAGTAAGTTTGTTTGTTACGGTTTGATGCCAAAAATACTTAACCGGTCGTCATGAAACTTTGTACACATATTTTCTGAGGTAATAAAAAGGACACGGGATACTTTTTATTAAAAGAAAATACATCATTTTTAAATATATAGCTTTTACCCGCGGCTCGCTTATTACATTAAAAGCCTTTTTTTAATGCGAGCGAGCCTCGGGTAAAAGCTATTCAAAATAAATAAAAAGTAACATGTTTCAAGCTAATGAACAAATAAGCCAAAGTATTAATGAATAATCTATTTTTAAACATTTATTTTACTTTTGCTTGTTATTATTTGAATTGTTGTACATAGTATAAACTAAAGATTATTTTAATTATTATAAATTATAATATATTATTTAAAAAAAATATTTTAATTACATCGAAAATGAAAAAGAAAAATATAGAATGACTTCAGGTTGGGGTTTGATCCGTTTCGAAATACCGACAATGGTTACCGGCTGACCATAATAAATGTAATAACGGTAATTACCGCTAGCAAAAAATAAAAAAATTGACGAGTTTGCGCTGCATTATTTTCACATCCGAAGTAATTATAAAACATTTTTAGTTTATATGGCGGCAATTGAAATTCTTTATTTTTTTGGCTTTTCAAAAAAAATTGCGAATCAAGCGTGCCTATCTATGAATAATTTAATTTAAAATTCTGATTATATAAAGTCCAATTACAAAGGTATCTAAAGATATATACATAACTATAAAACCATTTTTATGAAAATATAATGATCCACCAAAATATACTTGTCTACTAACTCTAATCAAATATTTATCGACATTATACATTTGTTTAAAACTTTTTAAAATTACCTATAATAAAAAAAATAAAAAAATAAAATATGTGATCGTCGACAGCCCTACACCATTTAGGAGGGGTGTAGCGAGGTCGCTAGTTACAATGCAACGCTACCATTACCCCACTTACCAACAGTTCAACTATTTTCATATTGATTTTTGCACTCACATGTTCCGCTTTGTTAATTGTGCAATCAATAACAGCAGAAGGGACTCGTACTTTAAAATGTTAACAGGAATATGATTTAAAGCAGTTAGATTAATTTTAGAAAAATATCAATAATCTGAATAATCTAGCTAATCTCTATCTAATTTTATTGATCGAAAAATCGAAAAATTAAATCTCTGGACCGCTTAAAATATATTTTAATATACCCAGTGTCAATCTAACGACAAGTCATACGTTTTAAAATCCATCAAATCGTCGAAAGTATCGTAAAAATTCTACATCATAAATTTATAAGCATTTATAAATAGAATAGAATAGAATAGAATAGAATAAACATTTATTTGGTCCAATTATGTAGGTACACTATTACACATTTACTTTTTTTTTTTTGTATATATGATTACATTTTATATATAAGACTAAACTAAACAAATTAAAACTTAATAATTAGACTTACTATACAGGAAAATGCACAACAGTGTACCCGTAACTAGGTACCAAAAGGGTGACATAAATACAACAAATGGTTGGTGGTGTTGTAAATACAACACTTGAAACGTAATACGACTGCAAGATTATCTATTTAGATATAGTTATTAGCTTTACACTCAGAATGAAGCCAAATGTAATTAATGACACCTCCCACGTTGAAAACGTAAACGTATATATTTGACAGAAAATTACTGATATTTTTCACTTCTACTAATTTTGTCACAAAAAAACCGAAGTTTTTTTTGTATAGTATAAGGAAGCAAACGACCAATCAAAGCTATTTTCATGACTGTCTATGCCCATAGACATCCTCATAGAGGTGATACAGATGCGTTGCCCTTCTCCTCCTTCCTCCATGGACCGCCGGCTACTTACATACCGCACGAAACGCGACAACACAGCCGACACTTTACGCCGGTTTCGTGTAAGCGAGAGGGACATCCCCGGTCGTGCCGACCCTGTTCGGCTACATGCATGCATGCAGTGTGACAGTGCCTCTTACTACGCACAACAATTAGGTGAAATAATAAAAAGGTTTATAGATAAGAAAATGCTATTTAGCAGTTAATATCGTCTCCATGACCAATATGGGTCATTATGTGGTTTTCAAGAAACCTATCGAACTAGCAACGGTCAATGTCACTAGTCAACGTTTAAGAAATAACTATAAAAAATATTTTGTAAAAAAAAATTAAAATTAAAGTTTAGTTAAAAAATATTTGAAAGCTCTATAATTTGTATTATATTAATATTATCTTTAAATTAATATTAATAATTCAGATTTAGAACTAATGATAATTTTACACTTTATACTATCCGAATAATATGGTTCATAATTAAGAACAAAATAAAATCATTTGTTTGGATATTGGCTATATTTTGAAAGAAAAGATCGAGATTTATCCCCTTGTCACTCTCGATTGTGCATTGCGAAGCAACGTCGACGTATATTAATTACCTAAATATAATTTCCTCTGGCTTTTTTATCTTGCTACCTATCAAATTTCACTCAAACACAAAATATTTAAAATGAGTTAATTTCACAGGTTATCTATAGCTTGAAGTGTCATGTAGGTATTCGATACTGAACTCTTAAGTAACACACAAACGCTCCATATTAATTACGTCTAAACTGTACCAGTAAAACTGAAACTTTTAGTTTATTTTCCAGTGCCTATAGCTAACCGTGACATTAATCATTTGAAACTGGACCTAAATACATCGTGTATTTACGTCCGCAATGTAATTAGGTCCGGTTTTACAGGTTTTAGGCTTTAGCGTCCATATCCATATTCATATTATAAATGCGAAAGTGTGTTTGTTTGTTTGTTTATTTGTCCTTCTTTCACATCAAATCAGATCAACGGATCGATGTGATATTTAGTATGGATATAGTTGAAGGACTGTAGTGTGTCATCTGCTTCTTTTTATCGCGAAAAACCACGCGAGTGAAGTCGCGGGTAACATCTTGTAGGGAATAAGTCTAAAGTCGATTGTCACTAAAAACAATCATATTCTGAGTACGTACATACAGGAAGAGGTAGTGCTCATGATACATATCCTATTAATCCGCCTCTCAATAGTAGGAGGATATAGGATATACCTAGGTCTATATTATTCTATTTTATACTCTACAAATAAAAGTAGGTATTCGTATTCGCGTATCATCCGAAAACACAATTTTCATTTAATTTTCTAAACAGTCAGTTGTTATTGAAAATATCTTGATATTCTTTATTTCTATAATCTGATATTATTTATATAAAAACTTACTCTTTAATGATATCAGAACATTAACCTTCCGCAGGATGTACCCATTTTGTCTCCAACTATTACTTGACAAGTAATAATAGAAATGTTCGTAGTAGAACCTACGTATTACCTACAGGGATACATAGTCTAGATCAAATTATGTAAACCCGTTAATATATCGCAGAAAGAGCAAGACTTACCCGATAATAAGGGATAATCGAGATCTCAGTACAGCTTTTAGAAAATAAATGATTCCTACAAACGCCATGTGCAACTGTCATGATTCGTGCAGATTCCCTCAAACCAGAAAGTAAAGGGTGAAATTTGCTGCTTACCACACAGGAGATTATGATTCTTGAATTATTCTAACGTTTGTTTAAATAAACAGACGACATGGTGTCGGATATGAATATGCAATAATACTTCAATTCCTGAATCGTATACTCAGCAAAGCGAATTTCTTAAAAATTAAATCAAACTAGACGATAAACTAGATGTAGTAGTTTAGCTGTTAGCGGCAAGTAAAAATGGTTTAGTTTTCCCATGACGTAGGATATGAATAATCTTAGATTAAATTGAAAAAAAAAAGTCGACTGCTTAAAGTGTATATTTTACCCAGTGTCACTCATGTTATCCAGATGAATTTATGTAAAAATCCGTCAGTTGTTCAGGCTGTAGTTGGGAATGTGGAATGACTGAATCATGGAAATCTACATAGGTACATACAAAATTGTATGTATATATTTTATAAGGCGAATAATACTTTATAAACATAATTTGACTTCAATTTCTCTCGCAGGATTAAAGAGCTTTTAAACCTACAGAATTGAACAAGCGTTCCTATTGCTTCCCCATAAAATAAAAAAGCCGAAAGACACTCGCATTAAGCCTCGTTTAAACTTGTCCACTTATCAGCACACGTCAGCTATAACTCGCTATTAACGCAAGTTGGCTCTAAAGCCATTAAACAGAAACTCAATTTGGGGCCAAGGAGCAGTATTTATCTTCCGGGGAGTCGATTTAAAAGCGGAATCACGAGCGCGCCGCCATTATCGCTCGCGCGGCATCCGCAGGCCGCGGCAAGTCTATGAATCTAATCCGGTGGATTTGGCCTCTGATTTACAGTCCTCAGACGAGGGCGCGGCTGTACCAAGGAAAAGTGATAATGTCTTAATCCCACCACACTCGAACTTTAGCCCCCCCAATTTTATGGTACCGCGCCTTGAAGCACGTTTTGATTTATGATTTCAATAATTAAGAATTGTAAGGTGCAATTTGAATACGAGGCATAGCTCGAGGCGGAAGGGGTCGCGAGTCCAGGCTTACGTTTAATATTGACAATAATGAGAATGGAAATGTATTCGGTTAATGAACTGTCGACTGCAAATAATTATAATTTACTAGGAGAATATTTGAGCCTACGTATTGCAAATAATAATTAATAATGTTTAAAAATAGGCCATTATTAGTCCTTCAATTTGATTGTCCACATAATGTTCGAAAATTGGGAGCAGACCACTACATAGTCACGCAAAAAGGGCCAGTACTATTAAGAACTAAAAAATCAGTAAATGTGAAACATACCTAAACGCTCTGGCTATAGGACGCTCATTAAATACGTAAATAGATTTATTATTTTATGCGTAAATTCACAAATTTGATGATTTCTTTTATTGAAATGGGCATTAATATTTAAACCCTGCTGACATGTATCTAGTTGATTGATAATATTCGTTAATGGACTTAAATATAGTTTATGAGCTTTGTGATCTATTTTTAATGTGATAAATGCATGTGGTTTGGTGAGTGAGTGTGTGTGTGTGTGTTTTTAAGTTATTCTTGTTTTTTTTTTTACAAAATGAAACCGACTTATAATGACAAAAGATGAGAATAATCATTGTCATGTCTAACAATTATCGTCAGAAATAGTAGTGAGATTCATTTATATGACTTGTTTTTTATTTTTCTACTATAAAGAAGAATAACGCTTAATAAGAGAAATGTTACGCGCGTACCTAAGTGTATATACACGTCATAAGTTAAAAGTTTGCATGAAACTCCGTTTTTTAGTAAAACGTATATTACAAATTTAAGTACCTATAGGGCTTTTTATCATCTTCTCTCAAATCATTGCCTTCAAATTAATTTAACTTAGAACATGAGAAAGCAGACAAATAAGTAAAAAAATTGGCATATTTTAAATACAAATTGAATCTAAATAATAAATATAAAAATAATTTTATTAAATACTAACGCCCCGCTGTTTCAATCGCGTAAATTTGAAAAATGCAAAATAAAAATTTGAAATATATTTTATAACGTCATACCTACATCTACCGAAGACACAGAAAATTTCATGATGATGAATAGTCTAGCCGTTTCGGAGACAGACATTTTGACGCGCTATTTTTATAAGAATTCAACACTCAACTCCATATATCTTAAGATCAGCTTTCAAAAGATTAAGAAGATGTAAAATATATGAAGCTTAAGATTACTTTTCAAACGAAATAATTTACTATGAAGTGTAGGACTTAGCCTCATAATCCGTGTGTACTCGTCTTATATCGCGCCCTAATCTAAGGGCATTACAATTAACGCGGCCCGAGATAACCCACCACTCGCCGCCTCTGATGGAGGTCTGGGGTAAACCGGTATAAACCGGTTAAGCAGCCGCCGTCCTACGGCTTTATCTAATTACCCTACCAACACTACAAACGCGGACGTAGGGATGTGATTAGTTGTAGTTGTGTAGCACCGAACTGGGCCGTCACGGTCGGGGAAGTAAGCTAGTTGTATTAGTCGAAATGGGCAGTGCATATCGATGCTTGTGGACTCTGTATGTGAGTCGTTCGTTACTCCTTTGTCTCTTCAGCTCCAGGTAGGCCAGCTTAGTACGTGGAGGTACAGCCTGGATCGAAAATCGCTGAATAGATCCATCTAGGATAGCGTGCCCATTGGGGGAGACGTAGAAAAGTCTATGCGTATGTTTCTGGACATCAGTACTAACCAACTGCTTTCACTTATGTTTTAAACCACAAATCATAATCAGCAATTATTTAAATTACGTATAATCTCTTGTAGAATTACCCGAACAAACGGCACACTACTAATAATCTTATATCGGTACATCCCTATACGGTGAAACGACGTAATATAATCTCACATCGGTACATCTCTTCACGACGAAACGACGTATAATCTTACATCGGTACATCCCTAATCGAAACGTTCCACGTCCCGTAATCTCGACTAGGGGTGAGTCACGTACGTAAATGTTTGCGGGAGTCATAGTACTATCGGCGTTTCGGCCTTCCGGCCCGTACCTTCGTCAAGGACCATCGATCCCTATCTTAAGTAGAGTTGAACGCATATTGCACAACTTCGGGAGAGTATTACGAATCAATAAAACGCCACGATGCAATATTACATAGACCTAATGTATTTTCTACGCTATTGATGTTATAGTTGCGAAAGTTTTGTATATGTCTCGTCGATATCAGTGATGTTAAGTAGGATGTAAATAGAAATAATGATTAAGATATCTAGGTTCTGAAAATGCTAGATATAGGCTTTCTAGTCTGTTTTTTACCCCGAGTTACGAGTCGATAGAAAAAAATCTTTTGCGCTTCCGTTAGCGCTACCTGCATAGGCCTGAGTTCCACGAAGTTAGACATAAATAAGGCTCCGTTCTGACATTGATATCTTAACGTTGATAAAACTGTTGGCTTTAAAATACGTAAACTTCTATAGA
>LUGF01041014.1:461402-472225 GCA_001625245.1 Calycopis cecrops | reverse complement strand
TTGTCAAATGTGTATGTGAGACCGTGTACGTACAGGATTGGGTGTAGTTTTGCTGGCTTCATTACATTGTTAACAGCGCTCCGTCTATACTTTTTATTTAGTCTAAGATTTTATCACTGAAATAAGCAAGTTACCATTTGCTACTATAATGGTAAATCTTTTACCTAACTATTTCATAATTTCAGGCGTCGTCTATACTCAATTTTATAATTTATTTATTTATAATATTACAAAGAGGACCGATTTTTTGTTTGTTTGTATCGAATATGCTCCATAACTGCCAAATCTATTTTAGCTATTCTTTCGCCGTTAGAAACCTACATGAGGAAGAAACATTTGCTATATTTTTTACCATTGAACAGTTTTTATTTGTGAAATACAATGTTTTCGGCACGGTTCGGCTAGTAAATAATATTTCAATTGTAGTTAACGACTAATCATAATAATATGCAAGATATTCTTAAAGATGTTTATATTATTAGAATGTAACAAAGACGCATTTCGCTGCTTACTCATTCGTGAATCGAATAACAGCAATAATATTATGTATTTTTCTTCACGAAAGTTCTTTTACCTTCTCTTGCTTATGTTTCTAAACTAAGCAAGTTTTAAATCTGTAGTCTATTGGGCTGTTTGCAACCTCCACCAGTTTCCAAAGAGGAAAATTATAAATAACAAAAGTAAAGCATAATTATCTTATCTATTGTTAATCTAAATTATATATTGCATGACATATCAAGACCAAGAGCCCTTTATAAATATCCAAGATAGTCCATGACATACAGTCGAGTTGCATACTTGGACGGACGAGAGTAAGAGCTACAGCCTATCATTAGAAGTGCTGAATTTAAATCGCGTTGGGACGTTACGACCGAGGCGTTACGCTCACATGATACCGCCGTAAAGCAACAGCAATCCTGTCGCGTTTCGTGCGGCTTGCAAGTTTCTAATGGCCCATTTAAAGACAACACGTCCGCATAGTTATTAAGCATATGTCGCGAGAGTCGGTGGTCATCAAAACACTTCGACATATCGTTTGTCCCATTAAAATTTAAATTATAAAAATAACCCAAATGTATAAATATTTTTAGGCATGGACATAAACATGCAAACGGGAAACGGTGAAGACCTCATGACTTTGGAACAAGAAATAACGGAGTTGCAGCGTGAGAACGCCAGGGTCGAGTCGCAAATGATGCGTCTGAAATCAGATATCAACGCGATGGAAACACACCTGAGCCACGGCGAACGAGTAAGTTGACAAAAGTTGCTTTGCTAACTGTGGAGGGAAAGAGAAATGAGTCTGTCGTGGTTAGGGGATATAATCCCGGGATTGTTTTTCAATCCCGGGATTTCGGGATTGGGTACAGACGATCCCGGGATCCCGGGATCAATCCCGGGATTTGAGGGTACCGTAAAAAATGCGAAAATATCCAAAAATCAACTTTTATTTTTATTATTTAAACTTAAGAAATTGAAAAAAAATCTAAACAAAAAGTTTTCTCTTATAAACAAAATATAAATTAAGTAAAATATAAAAAATCAACATGGTTAGCAAATAAGTGTAACACAATTACACATTAATCAGTCATATTTATAATAATTATAGTAAATAATCAGACTTATTTCTCGTAGTATTTTAATTATGTAAACTTAAGAATTTAAAAAAAAGTCTTAACAAAAAGTTTTCTCTTTATAACAAAAAATAAACTAATTAAAATATAAAAAAATCAACATGGCTAGTAAATAATTGTAACAGAAGGCTAGTAATCAGTCATTAATCAGTCATATCTATAATAATTACAGTAATTAATCAGACTTATTTCTAAAGTATGTACGAAGAAATAGTAATGCATCCAACGTGACATCACCGAGTCTACTTCTTAGTTTGTTGCACATATATGCAGCCGACGAAAAAGCGCGTTCGGGCTCAATCGAAGTTGGAGGTATCGTCAATAGATACTTTTATGTTTTCTCTAGATTATGGCCACGATTGGAACTTGTAACTTCAAAAAGATCCATTTCCTTCTTAATAATTTTAGATAGCTCAGTTTCTGTAAATGATTCAGGAGCAGGGGACACATTTTTCATGCTGTTTTCTATTTCAAGCTGAAGTATTTCTTCGAGGTTTAAAGTACTTTTGTTTGTAGTTGTTGGGTCGCATATTTGCATATATTCGGAATGGGATGCCTCGGCTTTGTCTCCTACAACCTTTTTAGGATTTAATCGTTCATTTAACGAAACAATCTGTTTTTTTTTAATGTTTTATTGGGGTATGAAAATAAATCCGATATTTGATCATCTAAATTAATATCATCGTTTTGGGGGTGTTGTAAATAGCTAAGAACGCCACTCAATTCTTTTCGTCGCCGGTCTTTAATACGCTCTTGTAAAATATTTTTTAATTTAAAAGCCAACATGGAGGGATTATCATTTAATTGTTTAAAAAGAAACTTAAGTGCAGCATGTTGAGTTGTTAGTACAAAAGACATGTAGATAAATTGGCTGGTAAACAGGTAGGTACCTACGCTTCGTTTCGTGCAATATATATTACACACAATTTTACAGATCATTAAAATCAGTTAGATTGTGAACTTTGTTCTTTCGTTCACAATTTTACGGTTTGCTCAGGGAAGATTATAAACCAACGAAAAATAATGCGTTAAACTCTGAATGGTTTGTTCACAATTTTTCGACAATTTCCAATTTCGCGAGTTATTTTGTAAACTAACGGTTTTTACAATCTTATGGTAACATACATATTTTTAAATTAAATTAATTTATTGATCCCGAAAATCCCGGGATTAAAGAAATTTAATCCCGGGATTTTCGGGACCGAAAATGGGCCGGGATCCCGGGATCCCGGGATCCGGGATCCCGGGATTATATCCCCTAGTCGTGGTCCTTCGATGACTCGTTGTATAGACATTGAATTGCAGATGGCGCCACTGTTTTAATGTTTATTATGATTAAAACAATTAACAAAATTTTAATTTCTTTTGAAATTAAAAATATTATAAACGTTTTGATACGTTGTATTATCCTATTTTATATCGTCAAAATCAACTCGTTTGAACTTCAAACGAAATAAATGATACTTTAATTGGTGTGGCCAGAATATTAATAAGCAAGTTTCAAGACAGGCTCATTCCCTCAACCGTCCATAGAATTAACTAAAGGGAATCCTCCCTTAGCATTTGAAAGTAGTCTCTTAGAGCTGATTTATTTTATTTTTGTCTGATAACGTAGATGGTACGTTCGTGGCTTCAAACAACCAACTTTGACTGCCACTAACATCCCATGAGTTTGTGAGTACATAATATTTTCTATCAGTAGCCGCTCTAAAACGAGCGTTTGTCCGAATCTTTATTTTTGCCTCGACTATAAAATATTGAATCCCCCTTTTCCATTTCAGGAGAACCAGCTAATGTCGCAACGTAACAACAACCTGAATGAATACTACGAGAGTCTTCGCAACAACGTCATAACGTTACTGGAGCACGTCAAAATTCCCGGAGGGGGGACAACCCTCGCGGCTACAGCTCCCGGCACACCCGGGGCTCCCCCGCCTCCAGGTTCCGGCGAGAAGCCAGCCCACGACAACTTCGACTCTTACCTGACCAAGCTTCAGACCCTCTGCTCGCCCGACGGCTACTGCCCTGATGAGAACCGGCCAATCTACGAGACGGTGAAAAACGCGCTCCAGGACTTCACAGTGTTGCCAACGCCCATTTAAGGCTCACCTAGCGCCGCCGAAGCTGAGCATCACTGATTAGATTCATCACCGACTGTGATCGGCGGAGCTTAATAAAATTTTAATGAATACAGATTCTATTGACTCGTATGATTGTGAATGTGGAAGTGGAGGGGCAAAACCAAAGATATTCATAAGACTGTTGGATTGAAAGTGAATCGAATTATGTGAAATGTGTACAGTGTCGGTCGTAACGTTTTATGGACGTTTGTGTTCTAATTAGGTATAATATGATGTCTATTTTATAAACCGTTGTATACGATGTGACTTTTAGACATCAAGTTTTAAATCAAAGTCGATTATTATTAAGATGGACTTATATTTTAACCGAAATAAATTTTAAATACTGTTATCCTTATTATGCTTCAAGTAAATATAAGCTATCGATAGGAGAAATTTATACAATTGTATTTAAGCAATTTTAGCCCCACAGATGTGCACCGGTTCTAATGTAAATATGTATGTAATTTCAATGTAAGGTACACATTAATGTTATCAGTACAGTCGCGTAGACTGGTGTTTAGTCAATTTATTTTAACAAACCCTTATATAATTTATCGTTTGTTACTCCATTCGTTTACGTACTGGATATGTGCCAAACGCTTATCATTGAAGCACCGGACCGCTGTTGTATTTAATATAAATTATCATTATAGATGTAAAAAAACGAATAATGAACTTCTTAGAAGACTAGTCAGTTTGTAAATAAAATTGTGAATATATAGTTGTCGCGTCATATGGACGTTTTTATTTAAACTAGTAAATATGCGATCTCATTAGATCAAATAAGTTAACAGTCATTAATTAATTTAGTAATAATACTTTATTTGTTAGCCAATGTTCACTCGCTGTGATTATGTTATATGTTATCTGTTGTATGTTACCTTTGAATGTGATAGCTCAAGTTTAAGCGAACTGAGTTGTTTTTCAATGTTTTTATTTAATACGCTGACATGCAATGCCTTGTTTTTATTTATAGATAGGCACCGGATGTTTATATTTTATCAATTTGACAGAGTAAATCAACTATTAGTACATACACTGATCTGTGGTTGTATTCGCATTTAAATACTAAACCTATTACTATGTTACTACTCTGATTGTCATATACGTTTCTGTAAAATATTGAGTATGTGTTGTTAAAAAGAATAAAAGTAATAAATACCAAGATAATTCAACTAGATATTTTATTTATTCTACACTAGTTATCTATAAATGAGCAACTGAAGCTGTTATCGTTGGGTACCGACCACCGACACTCAGTGGTGGCTTTAGGGGGTGGCGAACGGGGCAATCACCCGGGGCCTCGCTCTTGCAGGGGCCTCGCGCAACAACCCAAGCAAATTTTAAAAAACGTACCTACCTATATTTAAATAAAGCTAGTTTAACTTGATTAAACTCATTAATTCGAAACATATTTGAATAATACACTATGTAGCACTCGAATATCGCGCATCGAAACACTGGAAGATCGGTTTTTTTAATCGCGTAATACTCTGGTTTCATTTCGTTCAACTCTTGTCATTTTGGAATTATTTTGCTTGCAATAAGAGTTACAAAGTAGTTACTGCAGACTTTTCACGAAAGATATAATATACAAGGTTGATCCAAGCGAGAGGCCTACAGTTAATCCGAAACTATTAAAAATAAGTTTAAGACGAGTATACGAAAATACTTTTTTCAAACAAGTTTAACAGCGAAAAAACATAAACATACTTTGTACCGACTCGTACAGCGAACAGCAACTTCGTACGAAGTGAATGACCCCGGCCAGTCATAGTCAGCGATCAGGTACGATACAGCGTGTACGAAGTGAGAAAAAAATACCTGTGGCTAATTTATTGCTCCGACTGATCTGATTTTTGTTGTGTAGCCTGGAAATAATACACTAAAGTCTAAATGTGTGGTTTCTTTTAATGCCTCTCGCTTGTATCAACCTTGCATAAAATAGGACCTCGCAAAGACCCTGCCGCCCGGAGCTTCGCAATGGGTAAGGCCGCCGCTGCCGACAATTAAACATTTATGGCATTGCCTTCTTTTACTCCCTCCCTTTGCCTCTTCGTCCATCTTTGAACGTGCAAAAACAATATTGAAAACGAGAAATAGCCGCCTCTTCTGATAGTGCCGTTCGTATTACTTCTAAGCCATCCATAGACATAACTTTTATGCAGTTCTCTAAACCTGTTCAACAATCATTGGTGTTGACTGTATAAATAGCATTAGTGATGACGTATTAGAAAGAAATTCGTTGAACACTAAGATCGAGTAAACTGGATCTTAGAGCTTCAACCAGTTTCGCTTCAAAAAAGAAGGAGGAAAACCCCCACGTTATAGACGAGACCAATTTAAATACTGCGCAAGAGCTCCCCCGACGTAAGAGTTGATGGAGGAGAAAACGATCCAATAAAGCTGACTTATCTTTGCTTCCAGTCCTAAAAATAGAGGCTTTTTTTAGTGTTTTAACGAAAACAATTCTAAATCTGTTTTAACATATTTTTCTTTCTTTACTTACAAGGTACGACCTAGGGATCTTCTAGAAAAGAGCTTATTCATTCCTCAAAGGTCGGCATCGCATCTGTTAGACCTCTAGTGTTACGAATTTCTGTGGGCGTTGGTGATCACTTTAGATCAGGTGACCCAAATGCTCGTTTGCCTCCTACGCTATAAAAAAAAAATATTAGCGTGTCACAACTGACAGTTGTAGTTGTCAACTGTCATAACATTGACATGTGATACATGCTTGAATTTTTAAACTGCAAAAGGCTTCTTGGCATGTGTTTAAAATAATAATAAAAGATTTATGTACATATGAGGTTTAATATTTTTTATAGGTTTATTATAAAATGAAAAGGGTAATATGAGAATTTGAAAGTGTTTGCTATATATTGAATATTCAATTTATCTATATGTGAGAAGTTATTGTTTACAGGCTAGGTATTTCGAAAGTGAAAATGATAATGAAGACAAATCTCAGAAAAAGAGCCAGGATGCTGAAGAGGTTAAGGTTTATAACGTGAAAATCACTCCACGCTACTTAAAGTCCCAGGCAATAAAGGTAAAAATTCTTAAAACTACGATCTGTCTATAATTCCCAAAACATAACCTACAGCAATGTTTTTAATCCTCAGCAAAGTCAATATGAACAAAGAAGTAAGAAGTCAAATAAAAACAAGAAGCTTCTATATCCTGGGAAGGCCCCCGTTGATAAAAGTAAACTCGAGCTGCATTCCCGCGGAGAAGAGTTTACAGGCAAAGGAGTGCGCCATCCTTTATATGAATTGAAGTTGAAAAAAAAGGAGCAAAAGCTTGCATTTGCTCAGGAGCAAGCTGCTAGAGCTGATATTTTACATGGGGAAGATCAAGGGTAAGCTTTTATCTGCCATTTACATTTACTAGACTAGCAATGTTGGGCAACTGATGTAAAAAATCTATCCCAAGGAAATGGTTCCTTTTTTTCGTCATCTAATGTATTTTCATGTCTCTCCAGATTATAATCTATATTGGTGGCAAACTATATTAAAATCTTTAGTCTACTTTTTGGATGAACGAGTACCAATGTTCGCAAATATAATATCGGTAGGATGTAGCTAATTATCATCATAGCATTTTAAAGTAAATAACTATTGAAGTAGTATTAGGAGTGACTAGTATTTTTTTAGCAGTAGGTACAATTCTCTTCTTGTACTTAATACGTACAAGAAGAGTAAGTCATCATCAATACACTTATGATAGAAACTACATTCGAATTATTTTGTGATTGGGAAAGTAGGTGCAGAAAGTCAGTGTGTAAATTACTTGGCTTTATAATATTGATTTATTTAGCTAATGTTTCTTATTTTGTGTAAATTTATCAGGTTTTTAGAAGTTGGCGAAGATAACAGAACAACGGCAATAACACAGGATCTAATTAAAGATAATATTGATATCACAGCGGCTACTAAAATATTTGAATTGAATCTTCAATTTGGACCCTACAGAGCAAAATATTCTCGAAATGGCAGGCATTTGTTATTGGGCAGTAAAAAGGGACACCTTGCTGCATTTGATTGGGTTACAAAAAGGCTGCATTTTGAAATGAATGTTATGGAATCAATTCATGATATTAGGTAATTGAAATTGTAAATTAATTAAAAATATTACCAGTATATTTATTACTAGTATGTACATTTTTAATGACATGTAAGTTAAAAAAATGTGTGTACTTTAGACCACACAACGGAAGTAATACTGAATTATTGATTTTCATTTCCATAGTTACAATGACATAACATGTCATGTGTAAAAATCTCTTAAATCGAATTTTAAATTTGAATGCCAACTTCCATTGGCCTTGTGAATTTTATAACTCTCCAGCTTACTTTCCATGTCAAGCGCGCATATAGAAGTTTTATTTCAAAAATTCTCCATACACAACATACTTTCATTATTTATAACCAAAATATACTTTTTATTCAAGCTGGTTACACATTGAAACAATGGTAGCTGCAGCACAGAAAGAATGGCTTTATATATATGACAACACAGGCACAGAGTTGCATTGTATAAAGAGGATGGACAAGATTTTAAGAATGGAATTTTTGCCTTATCACTTCTTGCTAGCAGCTGTTGTAAGTATCTTGCATATTAACAAAGTTCTATATTAACCAGCGCAAAAGTGCAGCTTTATAAGGATTCGCGAAATATTTTAATTCAGTTTAAGATTCTGGATACAAAGTTCATTTAGTTTACCCTTACAGTTGCAGATCTTAAATCATAGTTAGTAGTGTTAGTAGTACAATATTTTTAAAGTTGATACTATTTTTTTTTTAATTGTTACCATTTTATTTTAATATCAGAGATATATACACTCATATTTAAATTACTATGCTAATGCTCATATACAATGGTCTTATAGTTTTTCCGTAAAGTGTACCACAAAAATGTACTAGCAGTGGGATAGTGTGGACTAGCTTCGCTCGCCCCATTATCATGGTTATCTTTTCTCAAGAATAAACCTAGGGCTGTGTTAATGATTACAAGACAGTCAATCTACAACTAATTAGATCCACACATCCACATGGTTTATTACTGAATTGTATATTAAAAGCTTTTCTATATTGGGAGACAGATCTTTGACGCATTTGCCATAAACAATATTCCCTTTTTGTTACACAATAGCTCAAATGGTAAATATATACAATCATTCACCAGTTTCAGTGCAGATACAACAGGGGAAATAACTCTACCCAAAACTCATATGAAGTGACAACAAAGATTCCTTACATTAGGAAAAGAAAATACAGTGTATAATTTATTAATTACTTACTAACTTTCAGAATGAGTTTGGCTTCATGACTTGGTTGGATATATCTATTGGAGAAATTGTGGGTCACTATAACAATGGCCTGGGAAGAACTCCAGTGATGGCTCAGAACCCCTACAATGCCACAGTATGCTTAGGAAACTCTAAAGGTGTTGTTTCTCTATGGGCACCCAGTGTGAAGAAGCCTTTGGCTAAAATTCTATGCCATAAAACACCTTTAACAGCATTAGCAGTTGACAATAGAGGCATGTAAGTTATATTTAAATTAAAATATAGAGGCTATAAGCCTTTTAAGACTAATGTTCTCAATCATCAACTAGGTGGTATACCAACAATACAATCTACCTGCAGCAGCAGGTTCCGGTTTCAGGTACCATGGGATTAACCACCTATTTTAGAAGTGCTTAGGACAAAGATATATGCTTCATATTGATGCATAGTTACATTTTCAGGTATTCCTTACGATCACGACACAATATATTGGATAGTTTAGTTAAATTACGCTGTATTACTTTATTTCCGAATACGACCTATAGTGGACTTCCTGGGGGTTTTTACCTCGGACTAGAGTTACAGTGAATGGATTAATATGATCGATGTGGGATATTGTTTTTTAAACGATAAATAGCAATGTTTACCCATTATTTTTTTGTGCATTTCATTTTTTTTTTTTTTTGTTTTTTTTAACAAGTATTATAAACAAATATAATGTTTGACCATATATTTTCACTTAAAACAGTATTTTTTATTTATTTATATGTTAAATCTTACCCGAGTAGACATTTAACGGAACATTTTTCAAAGATACCTGTGTATGAAAATAGCAGTAGGGATCTCGAACAGGCAGAAAAACGTGGAGGGAGAGCGGAGCGGCAGCTGCTATATACAATGGAATTTCTCGGCTTGTTTAATAATTATAAGTAAATGAAATGTACTCTATTGTGTACATTTAAAAAAATAAGGTAATTACTTACGAGTAATGAAAAGCAAAAAAAAAAATTTAGTACAGAATCTGTTTATTTAAATTTAATATATTGTTGTCTACATCTACTTCATCTATCTGTAGTCTGGTGAAGTATTGTAACAAGTATTTCCGCTGCACTGTAAACATGCTACACTGTAGTATAATTCAGACATGTGTCTATAGTGTTAGTAGCAACAATAAAAGGCCTATTGACTATGGTTAGTAATATAATAATTAATGGTATTGACTGCCTCGTGGTCTAGTGGTAAGCGTGTTCAACCACAGACGTGAGGTCCCGGGTTCGAATCCCGGGTCGGACCAAAAATTGTTATTGGGATTTTTCAATTTCTAATAACAGTCCGGAGTCAGGAAGTTGGCGGTGTTACACCCCCGTGCCTCGGAGAGCACGTTAAGCCGTCGGTCCTGCGCCTGATTTCTCACCTTGTGTGTGTGTTGTGTCGGATTGCCGTCCCATCGGAATATGAGAATGAGGGAATAGAGAGTGCACTTGTGTCTGCGCGCACACTTGTGCACTATAATATGTCCTGCGCAGATGGCACGTCTATACAGACAGCCGCCGTAGCCGAAACCGGCTAGGACGACATTATTATTATTAATTAATCATACTAATATTATAAAGGCGAAAGTTTGTGAGTGTGTTTGTTACTCTTTCACACAAAAACTACTGAACGGATTTTCATGAAACTTTACAGTAATATAGATTTCATATCAGAATAACATAATAAGTTAAAATTTATAGTGATTTTTTATAATTTGGTTATAATATAACGATAACTGTCAAG
>LUGF01041014.1:443326-459194 GCA_001625245.1 Calycopis cecrops | reverse complement strand
CGCTGCTTTCGGTATGTCAACTACTAAATGGCTTGACCAATTGAGTTGAAATTTTGTATGTGTATATCCATTGTTTCATAGACACAAATGTATAATCTATATACTTAAAAATTAATGATTGTCTGTGTCCTTTCTAGAAACATTTAGAATCATAAACTATGTGTTTGTAATGCGCCCGCTGTCATTCCAATGAATTTTATATATTGCTGTGATAGCTCATGCTGATTTATCTGTTAGTGGCGTAGCAACGCACGCAGAGTACAGCTGGTATATACATAAATATGTTTTAATTTTCAATATTACCTACTCAGTCAGAAATTTTAGTTTAATGTAATTTAGATAAATTTAAATCAAGTATTCTTTTCATTTTTTGTACATTTACGGCCAGAGCTAATCAAAATGAAACCACTATTAATTTTTTCAATGCTTCATTCCCAAGGGGAAAACGGGTAAACTTCCAAATGGCTGAGCCAATTGGGTTTAAATTTTATAAGGGTATTTCGATAGTTTGCTATATGATTAAAAAATACAATTGGATTCGGTAAGTAGCGCTGCTTTCGGTATGTCAACTACTAAATGGCTTGACCAATTGAGTTGAAATTTTGTATGTGTATATCCATTGTTTCATAGACACAAATGTATAATCTATATACTTAAAAATTAATGTTTGTCTGTGTCCTTTCTAGAAACACTTAGAATCATAAACTATGTGTTTGTAATGCGCCCGCGTCATTCCAATGAATTTTATATATTGCTGTGATAGCTCATGCTGATTTATCTGTTAGTGGCGTAGCAACGCACGCAGAGTACAGCTGGTATATACATAAATATGTTTTAATTTTCAATATTACCTACTCAGTCAGAAATTTTAGTTTAATGTCATTTAGATAAATTTAAATCAAGTATTCTTTTTATTTTTTGTACATTTACGGCCAGAGCTAATCAAAATGAAACCACTATTAATTTTGTATATTATGTAGCTTGATTTCCACAATCACTGGGACAAAAATTACACGCTCACGCTATTAATATGTACTTAAGATTTTAATATATTATTAAACTATTCTGACAAAACAATAATTTCAGCATCTGAAACCAAGCAAAATTGATGTTACTACGAGAAAAAAGAAAAAGGGAAAAACCAACATCGCAAGAAAGAAAATTATCAAAGAAGCTTCGAGGAAGGTAATATCTTACTATCTATTAAGATTCTTATCACAAAGAGAAGACGCTGTAATATTGTTCATCATTGAACTATCATATATACATACATACCTTTATATGTAGAAAATTTATTTTATAATAATCAAGCAGTTGAAGACTTGATTATTACCGAGGCCCATAGACATCAGTTATATGTCTAGATCCTTATTTTGGACCACCGGAAATTCAAAAACAATCAGAGCTAACGCGTCAACAATCAACATAGGCGTCACATGCAAAACAGCATGGTTCGTAATTAATTCACTTACAAAGTATTACAAGTGAATAAAAAACTAACACTAAAAATCATTTACTCTATTCTAATAGAAGGTTGGCAAAAGCTAGAGGCGTTAACTTAAACCACATATATGTTCTACTAGCTGCGCCCCGCGTTTCACCTGCGTAAATTTCGATTCCGTGGAAAATAAAAAAATCACACAATCCCATAGGAACATTTTTTCGGGATAAAAACTATGTGTTAATGCAAGTTACCCTCTGTGTCCCAAATTTTATGAAAATCGGTTCAGCAGTTTTTGCGTGAAGAAGTAACAAACAAAGAAACATACATACTTTCACATTTATAATATTTGTAGAATAAGTCCATACAGTTAATCCGAAACTATTAAAAAAGTTTAAGACAAGTATACGAAAGTACTTTTTTTTCAAAGAAGTTAAATGGCGAAAAAATTTAATCATGCTTTGTACTGGGCGGCTAAAGCGAGCGGAAACCTCGCACGGGATGAATGACCCCGGCCGCCCATAGTCGCGATCAGATGACGATACAGCGTGTACGAAGTGAGAAAAATCTTTAAAAATTTCCTATGGCTTAACTATTGCTCCGATTGATATGATTTTTGTTAAGGAGCCTGGAAATGATTCACTAAATGTGTGGTTTCATTAAACGCCTCTCGCTTTTATCAACCTTGCAAGCAAAATTGTTTTCCATGGGGAACATTTTCATGTACTATTTATTATTTTCAGGAAATCATATCTCAAGTGATAGAAGCAAAGAAATCACTTAACGCTCCTGAGAAACCTGTCAAGCCTAAGCAATCATTCGGAGTTCTGGATCGATTTATTCCCCAACCAAAAATTAAAAAATAAAAGATCATTTTTAAAAATAGATGTCTTTATATCTTTTACTCTTAAATCTAAATGGAAATATTATTTACATAATTTATATACATTTAGCAACATGATTCCAAAATTTACACCATATAATTTAGTCTTCATAAAAATATAAATTCAAAAAAAAAATGGAGTCATATGTATATTCAGCATGATATGTCAAACAGGTCACATAAACCTTCTGAATCATTTAATGAGAAGGAGAAATCTTCATTTGTTATAGGTGGACTTAATCTTAGAAGATAATCTGAAAAATACAAAAAAATATAAGACTTCTCAAAGAGAATTGTTTACACCTGTAAACAAGTAGTCATGTATATGGATGGTATGTGATTACCTACAATTAAACATCTGTAATGTGAGATAAAGGTTGGGGAACAATGGAATGACAACATAGTCTATAGAAATCCAGATAGCAACATTTAAAAATAATTTTGGCACAGTACGATCACCATGATCTTTGGCTTATAAAAGACATTTCGCCTGTCTTCTGCACATGTCATGGAAAATGTAGTTCCAAACACAATATGTTCCACCAATAGATAAAATGTTTAAAATATACATAAACCATCCTAAAAATGCTTTATGAGTGGTTTTGGTTCAATGGTCTTTTAGGCCTCCAATTCAAAGTGATAATTTTACAAAAAAAAATGTTGTATTCTAACATTTTTTCTCAGTGGGTTTATATTTTTCCACCTGTCACATATATGTAAAATACATTGCATGTTACCAAATTAAAAGCACACAAACAATATTTTGATAGACATATTATTATATAAGCTTTATTTGCTGCAAGCAGCACTATTGCAAGAATTAAAATTGGTTTCCAGGTAAAGTTTATTAGATATTTAAAAGATCTTACCTGGATATGGAAATTTATCATCATAGTTCCCTATAGCCTCTAGATCATTTTGAATACCAGCATCTATTAACAACTGAAAAGAAGAAAATAATCATGTTATTTCTACTCTTTTTGCATTAGAACATGCTTAACAATAAAAAGAAATATACATTACTGTAGACTGTACCTTTTATCTACCTCAATAACACCATACAATAGCTATATCGGTATGTTAGAAAATTATATTAAAATGAGGATAGACAGTGGCAACCACTATGACCCTTTGATATAAACAAGGGACCGTGAGGGTAAAGCTAAAATTGTCATGGAACTCGCAACAAATTTAATCAAAGAAATGAAGGAAAGACCATATAAAATAGCAATGACTTATGCAAGCAAAGAAAAGAGAGGGCTGCCTGGTAAGGTGCTGTGCATCATGGAGTTATTCCTACTAATACATTAATTGCTCTTTCACTCAATAATTAGCACTTAATTTGTATATTTGAAAAAATTTTATAACTGAGATAAAATTGTATTTTTTCAGTAATAATTATGTCAACAACAAAACATTTGAAGACACTGATAGAGTTCCTCTCGTTTTCCACAAGTTCACCCTAGTAGGCTAGGGTTGAACCGGTGGTAGATGAAATTTTTGACGTTCAAAAAGCAATTTCTTAAATTCTATTTTGAATAAAAATATTATGATTTAGATTTAGATTATACTGTCTACACTATGAATATTGTCTAACATTATACTTTGATTTGAATTGATGTGATGTTTTGTTTGTTCAGATTCTTCAACTTTGGTTTGGGTGACACAAAGGGGTGAAGGTATTAGGTTTAAGCTAAATAGTTCCTGTGGCCGGTAAGCAATGGTGCAACACAATGACCGACATCATTGCCCTTTAAATTCATATACAAATAGAAGTTAGTGTTGAACCCAAAAAACAGTTTTCAATGAATATGGGCTACTTACCTAAAATCAATTCATATTACATTAATATAAAGTAAAAGAAATTATTACCTTTTCTTTTTCAATGTCACACAACAATATTACACCAAATGCCTCTGGAGATTTTATGTGTAAATAATATTGTGGTTTAGAATCCTGGAAAAGAAATTTACATTATTTAAACCTGCATCATTATTTGGATCTAATAGCGGGAGCACAAGCCTCCTTTCTCCTCCACAGACTGCCACATTTTTATTAATAGTGTATTGGGGCAAACAAGCAGCCAGAGTCATATCTAACGACACCCTTGTACATTGGCATGATTGTTGCACAGATGTGTTGCCAACCACTCGTCCTCTTCAATGAACCACAAGTTACTGTGAGCTACACACAAAGTTAAGCATAGCTGTCACTTCATGGTGGTACAGTGTGAGCCAGAGGTACCACCCTGACCGTGCTGGCCAAATTCTACTGAAATCCAGCATGGCACTACCTCTAAATAATTGGGAACACTCAAAACCTAACAGGGAACATTTTCAATATTACCAAAGAAATTAGCAGTGTGGAAGTAAATCATGTCTATATTATGCTGGATGTATTAGAACCTTATCTGAGAGAATAAATGTATGAAGAATACCAGAGTGATCACAAGATTACTTTTATACAAATTAATAAAATGAAAAATATAAATTATGTCAAACATCAATTATTCATTATGATCCAGCATTACATATACCATGTGGCATCTGCTAATTACATATTTTTATAAATGTTATCAGTATAATCATTCAAACACTCCTCTTGTTCAACTGGTTTTTTTACTTGGCATTATTGCACTCTATCATGAGCTACTGATTGACTGTTAGCAAATCCCGTTTTAGACACAGGCTACAAAAACAGAAAGCTTTACCTTTGATTTTTTATTGCATTGCACTGCTAATTGAGCCCCAAGCTGAGCTTCTAATACTAAAGTTTGTCCTTCAGGGAAACATGGCCTTATATCATTCTCAGTAACATAAGTCAATTCTTTATTATCATCATCATCCAATACATTTTTAATACTTTGTTGGATCCAGTGTAATTGCCTGAAAATAGAAATAATTGGTTTTAAAATGTATTTTTACTAATAAACTTACACACCAGTTAAAGCATATTTTAAGAGCAGGCAAGAGCCATGTAATTGTTTTGTAAATTTTGTTATGTAATTTAAAAATCTTTCGTAAATTAGTGATAAATTAAGATTACAAAATTATAGTTCCAGAGAGTAAACCCACATGCACACAACGACAAAACAACAACTTACTTGTCGAGTAATTCTTCATGCTCCTCTAATCTACATATTTGCCTTCGCAACGAAATAACTTTTTCTCCTATGACAGTGGTATTGCAATCGGGCCCCGCTCCTCTAAAAAATTACAGTTTGATATGAACCTAACAGGTCGTTATCAGTAAACTAATGAATATAAAAAAAAATCTTACTTCCATTGAATACTGTTCTTGCTACATTTTTCTATCAAACCAATGCCTTCTAGAACATTTGTAATATCATATATTCTTCTTTTTTGTCTTACAGCTAAGAGTTCAGTCGCCTAAAATTTTTCAACAAGGTTATTGTTTACAAAACAGTGAATTCTGTACAAGTTGAAACTGACATAATGGCATCATTTTCACTTACAATTTTCAAGTCTAATACACCGTCTTTGGCTTTTTGTAATAAGGAAACAAATCTAGTTGTAAGCAAACCCAAAGATTTTTCATGTCTTTTATAACCATACAATTCAGTCATAATTATATTACAATTTTATCACTTCTCTTTTACAATAATTTTGCGTTGCGGCGGGAGCCGAAATTTTGATTCTTAAAGTTGGTAGTTGGTATAGTAGAAGTAGTAATAGACAATAGTTGAGAGTTGGTAGAAACGTACGCCGCAATATACACTGGTAACACTGGCGAGACGAGGGATACTGGATAGCGAACAAAAGCAAGCGTGCCATTGCTGGCACGTAACACATTATTTTGAGCACGTTTTTTTGAAGTAAAACTTCTATGCACCCGCTTGACTTGGGGAGTAAGCTTGCGAGAGCGTTACAAAAATCACATATCGGGCGAGGCCAATAGTAGTTGTCATTCAAATTCAAAATTCAAACTCGTTTTAAGTGAAACTTTTTTTGTATTTAAAAAATAAATATTTTATGACACGTCTTTGTTACTACGATATAAAACTATCATTAAGTTGCACTTCAGTCGTGTGGTTAGACCACAGCATACGCTTTTTTATTGCAAATAATTAGTTGAGTTGGTAATATTTTTTTTATTATTTTCCAGCTATCACAAAGTCAGGATTGTTTGTTGGCACGTCAAAGCCCTGATAACACAAACTTACTTAAAGTGAATTCCTTCAATTAACTTTACTGTTAATATAATTTATATTAAAAGTAAAAAAGAATATAAACGCAGTTTTTCCTCACCAAATGAAAACAGCAAAGAACTGATCATTTTCTGTTTTTCATACAATTTTTCATAAGAGGTAGCGCCATGTTGCACACAATTTAGTGTATAGCCGAACTGGGCCGGCGCGACCGGGGAAGTACCTATTTCTCACTTAATATCGACGTGAAGTGACGGCAATGTAAATTGTCGTCGCGTTTCGTTCGGTTAGTGAGAGCTCCGGATGGCNNNTTTCATGACAGCACAGTTTAACAGTAGAGTACCCCAGGAGGGTACCGGCATCAATGATGCTGGAGAATCCCTCCCTGGACCTCCAAGCTCAGGACCTGAACCTGAGCCTGGAAGCCTGGGCTTCCCCGCGTATTCTGGGGGGGCAGAATCTGTGCTCGAAGACCTTTCTGTTAAGGGCAAACCAAAGAAAAAGTCGAAAGCTCGCCCTGCCACTCTTGTTGTAGATCTCTGCAATCTCATAGTGCAACCCGCACTCCAATCTCGACGCCGTTCACAACCATCTTGAGACCGCAATGCCGGCTTTACTCTTTTTGACTGAAACGCAAATATGGATTCATCCTACCTAACCTACCCAGGGTATAAATTAGAACATTCGTTCATGCCGCGGGCTGGAGTGTGTGTTTACATCGGAGAAGATATCTGCTATAGTCGCCTCTTCAACCTTGAAGACAGGGATCTATCCATCCTTTGGCTGCGCGTAGACAGCGACGACCATCCCCGCGTCTACGCGTGCCTATACAGATCCAATAGCGGGAATGCCGAAATAGATCGACTCCTTGAGCACATAGAAATGGCTACAGACTCCGTGCTGAAACAGATCCCAACCGCAGAGATCGTGATCCTTGGCGACTTTAATGCCCACCATGCCGATTGGCTTGGTTCACGTTCTACCGATCAAGCGGGAAGATCTTTTCATGACTTTGCTTTGGCTTATGGTTTCACACAATTGGTATCTTCGCCCACGCGAATCCCAGATGTGGATGACCATACACCTTCCCTGTTGGACCATTTGTTGACCTCCAATCCGGACAGCTACCTGGTTTCCGTCGATGCTCCGCTAGGCTCATCGGACCACTGTCTGATACGGAGTTCAGTGCCAGTTATACGCAGATCAAGGCCGGGTCACGTTGGCTGTCGTCGCGTCTGGCACTACAGGTCAGCAGACTGGGACGGGCTGCGGCTTTTCTTTGCATCGTACCCATGGGGGCGGATTTGCTTCTCGCTGGATAATCCTGACGCAGTGGTGGAATCTGTCGCTGAGGTGGTGCTTCAAGGAATGGAACTATTCATTCCGTTTGCTATGGTACCCATTGGCGGCAAATCGAAGCCTTGGTTTGGATGCTCCTGTAAGTTGGCTTTGCGCCATAAAATGGAGTGTTACCGGGCCTATGCTGTGGCGGCGGCGGCACAGCACATTTAAGAAGGAGTATAATTCCGCCTCCAGGTCCTTCAAAAGAGTGATTGCCAAGTCAAAGTCCGAGCACGTTGGGAAAATTGGCGGGAGACNNGGAACTACACCGCCTACAATCCCACAGTGTGGTTACTCGATGTCGGACATTAAGTTCCGACAAAACGCAGTGCGTAAAGCACTTCTTTCCCTGGACGTTCACAAGTCGAGTGGGCCCGATAGCATCGCACCGATAGTGCTGAGGAAATGTGCTCCGGAGTTGGCACTGGTCTTAACGCGTCTTTTTCGTTACTCTTACTCTGTTGGCATTGTCCCGAGCTCTTGGAAGACGGCTTTAGTGCACCCGATCCCAAAAAAAGGCGAAGGCTGCGATCCATCCAACTACCGACCTATTGCGATAACCCCCTTGATTTCCAAAATTATGGAATCCATAATCAATTGCCAGCTTATGCGATACTTAGAAGATCACCGAATAATTAGCGACCGCCAGTATGGTTTCCGCCGTGGACGATCAGCCGGTGATCTTCTAATTTACTTATCGCATCGGAGGCAGTTGAAACCAAGGGGGAGGTATTGGCGGTTAGTTTGGATATAGCGAAGGCCTTTGATCGGGTATGGCACAGAGCGCTCCTTTCAAAGCTTTCTTCATACGGGCTTCCTGGGAAGTTATGCGATTGGATCACCAGTTATTTGACAGATCGCAGCATCAAAGTCGTTGTCGACGGTGCATGCTCCAATCTTCAACCTGTCAATCTTATTCCGAAGTAAGGCGAACTAGTCTCCCGCCAATTTTCCCAACACACTCGCACACGCGCACACGCGCACACGCGCACACGCACACACGCGCACACGCGCACACACGCACACACGCACACGCGCACACGCGCACACGCTTACACGCGCAACGCGCACACGCGCACACGCGCACACGCACACACGCACACACACACACACACACTACCCCTGTACTATCTTCCTATGATGTTCAAAGCTACCCAGGTACGACGAATATTTACATAAAGAAAGTGTTATAATTTTTATCCTATTTGTATTTACATAATATTATGATAAGAAACAGCGTTATCTCGAAGAATTTAAGTAGCAGATCGCCTTTTACAAAAAGAAACTGCACAGTTAACCATTTTTCGGGAGCACTTATTCGCGATAGGTAGCAATACTAATTGGCGGACAGTCGAACGTTAACAAGTTTTATTAAATATGTATGGCCATATGGCCAAAATACTTTGGCAGTGGGGAACGTCCACCTTTGCCGACTCCTTAGGTTATAGGCATTAAATACCCGGCTCTCAAATTCAATAACTAGAAGATTCAATTTATTCATTATCTTTCATTTGTGGCGTCTCTAAATTATTGTGTTAAATACATAGAGCAAATGTTAATGAGATTGCACTAGTATTTCGCGTCATAGCCCGTAGGCTTGTAGCATGCGACTTCGGCTTTACGATTATGGCAGTACGTATAAACATTTTTAGCACTTCATTCTGAATTTTAAAACATGAAAATGAAAAACGTCAGTTCGTGAGTGACGATTTAACTTGTATGACAATTGACATCTGACAGTAAAAGTGAATAGTGATGCAAAAAGATTAAGTTGATTATTACTTGGAGTACATAAATGTTATTTATTTCAATTGAATCTTGGTTGTTACCAAGATTACATTAGATCATAATGGCGAACTGTGGAGAATTTATTAAAAGCCAGTTTCCATTAATAGACGACGAGTTAAAGAAATATGTAGAAGGTACGTGTAATTTGCAGGTTAGATTCAAGTATATTTTTTTCAACAACCTGTTCACATCAAAATCTTTCACATATTATTTTAATATTATTTTTCTGCGAAAAATAAAAAAGCAGGCTTCATAAGTAAACTCGTATTGCAGATATTTTAGACAATAGCGCTGGAGAATTCGAAGACACCGATGAGATTTATGAAGCAGTTGGTGAAGTGTTACAAGAAATATCGGAAAAGTCCGAACAGGATATTAGGTATAAAACATACTTTACTGTTTGATCATTTCAATAAAATGTTATGTTATGTACTCAGTATGCAATATTGCTTCACAAAAGTATACATAGAAAAAATAATTAGCAGTTATTAGAAACTGGACTAAACTTATCAGTGGAATTGATGTTTTGTCAATCTAAAATTAAAAGTCCATAAAGTGTATCAATTTCTCATGATGTACCTATCAACTTGTATTTGCTCCATATTGCACAATGTATTGAACTACTTTTAATTTGCTTTATATTGCACAAAGTATTGAATTGCTTTTGATTTGCTTTATATTGCACAATGTATTGAATTGATTTGGATTTGCTTTGTACAATGTATTAAATTGATTTGCTTTAAATTGCACAATGTATAGAACTTGTCTTGATGTGCCCCATATTGCAAAATATATTGACTCCATTTTAATTTGCTTCATATGAATGTATTGAAATTTGTATCATATTGCTACTGCTCTTCTTAAATAAATTTTAATGTAGATAAAAAATGAAGTACATATAAATCCATATTCATCAATTGTTGCACTCATAATTTAAATGTTATTATTTAGACAAATATGTGAAAAGTTGCTGCATATGCTTCAACCTGACAAGACGGGTGCCTCTAATGGACCCAGAAAAGTGTTAGATGCACCTATACATTTAGCCTCAATGACAGCCCCGGCACCCGAATCAGAAGATCTCAAGAGCATTTGGTTACAAACTAGAGATGACAGTTTGGTAAGTTGCATTTAATAATTTAAATTGAAAACAAATTAAAATTGACGTCCTGAGTTTATGTAGCAATTCTTTATGTATTGCATGTATATACAGGATTACAACGAAGTTAACATCATTCCAAGGGTGTGTTTTAAATTTTATCGTCTAATTGTAATATTTCGTTAAATAAAAATCTATTTGAAATGGTCCTTATAAATACATTGATTGTTGATGATATAATATATCATTTCAATTAATATTATATAATATTAATTTGACATTCAATAAGCTTCCATGACTTGTTTATACCAGTAACATTTCATCATTTCATTGTGTTCATTCATAATGTTATTAATAGCCTTATTTAAATTACCCTTGGTTTAAATATTTTAAAAGTGAAAATACCACTTTCTTTGAGGTACTTTGTAATCCACTGCGTGAGACGGAGGGTAATATTTTCCATCATATTATGGACCTAAAAATTTATTTTAAGCAATTAGTTTCTGTGCACAATTTATAACAAATGTTGTTTAATGCTAAATGGAACATTACAGAAAGTTGATGCCAAAAAACTAGAAAAAGCAGAAGCAAAATTACAACAAAAGCAACAAAAACAGAAAGACTCAAAAGGACCAACGGCGGCACCAGTTTTACAAACTGCTACTGCTTCTCAAGTAACTTCTAAAAAAGATAATAAGCTGGAGGCAAAAGGCACCAATAGGACTCAAGATATAAGGATAGAAAACTTTGATATAGCTTATGGAGATAGGTATAGTATTTATTTTTACATAATACATATATCTACAATTTTTTACAGTACTTATTATAAATAAGCTGGGAATTTATTATTACTCTATTTAAATTGTTGCTAAAACATACCTTTGTTTCAGGGTATTGCTGCAAGGTGCTGACCTTGTGCTAGCATTTGGGCGTAGATATGGGTTAGTCGGACGTAATGGCTTAGGTAAAACCACATTACTGCGAATGATAATGTGCAAACAGCTTAAAATACCATCACATATATCCATTCTTCACGTAGAACAAGAGGTTGTTGGTGATGAAACATTAGCATTACAGAGTGTATTAGAATGTGATACTGTTAGAGAGAACTTACTTAGGAGAGAAAAGGAAATAACAGCAGCTGTTAACAATGGGTAAGTTCTGAACATTTAATAGTATAAATTTGATAATTATCTTTAGGAAAAAATAACAGATTTATCCAAAGGGTAAAAATATGGCCTTATTTTTTTCCGGGTCTGTATTTAGGCTATAAAAGCGAAGAGAAGACAAACTGCTATCATGTATTTCTGTTTCCACTATACAAATACTAAAACTTGTTGAATTATAATTGTACTTCTTCGGCCACCCAAATTGTGACCACATGCTCTTCATTGCTGTTTAATAGCTTTGTATGCTCTGTGTAGATTACAATTATATCACTAATTCCTTTCATACATGTGTGTAGGTGTCCATAAATTGAAGTTTCCTAACTTCTGTTACTTGCATTGGTTGTACCTCCTTTTTTTGGTTTTGTTACATAAATCCATACTAATATTATAAAGACGAAAGATTATCTAATTGACTCGAAGAATTCCTTCACTCATAGAAAGCTGTATTATTAGGAATGAATATAGGCTATTATTAGTATGTTTCAACAACTTTCGGCTAGTGTATAATATCTATTTATTTACTGTACTTCTTGTTTTCCAGGTCAACAGATCCAAACCTACCTGCTGAATTAACCGAGGTGTATGCTCAGCTGGAGAACATTGAAGCTGATAAGGCACCTGCACGAGCCTCCATCATCCTCAGTGGTTTGGGCTTCTCCCCGGAGATGCAAGCCAAAGCCACAAAGACCTTCTCTGGTGGCTGGAGGATGAGATTGGCACTGGCCAGGGCGCTGTTCTCAAAGTGAGGAGCTCTTATTATTATTGTATTATGTTGGCTCATAGTAAGAGAAGGAAAGTAGGGTATCTATACTGAAATTGTGCAGATGCCTATGGGCATCGGTAGTCATCACCCGATTCCTTGTCTGTCCTTGTAAACTATGTAATCCTTTCAGACCGGACCTGCTCCTGTTGGACGAGCCCACGAACATGTTGGATATTAAGGCCATCATCTGGCTGGAGAACTACCTGCAGAACTGGCCTACCACGCTGCTGGTGGTTTCACACGACAGGAACTTCTTGGACACAGTACCCACAGACATACTGCACCTGCACACGCAGAGGATTGACACGTACAGGTCAGTACAATGTTCTTTGATATTTTTGCAATCTTTTTGGTATGTTGTTATTTTTTTTTAATAGTGACTTCTATTATATTGTAGATAGCTTGAGAGGTACTTACACTTGGCTAAATTAAGTCATTCTAATTGGGATGTTAAATTATTCAGCTTGTCTTGAATCAAACTTGCTTCCTAATTAGGATATTTTTAAAGATCTTTACTTTTTAAACAACATTTCACTTATCTAAATTTAGGATTCTAAATGATTTAGATCATTCATTGATTTAGAAATCTAATTTAGGAAAGTCCTTCATACTAGTGACCTTTTCTGTTACACTTACGTCATGCTCTTAGGCAGGAGCTTTAAAGTGAGGTACGTAGGGATCAGCGGACAATAATAAAGCATGATTTCTATTCTATAATTACGTAATATTCTTTAATAGCCATCTTATATATCTTGGGAACAGATTAAACTGATATAAAATAAATAGATACATCTTCGCAGCCCAATTGTCTAAGGGTAAATTCACACCAAAAGCACGGCGAAGGGCAGCGAAGCGGAGTGCAGTTTATGTGTCATATGAATTTCAACTTTATAATAATTACTATAATACTTATTATCGCATGAGAAACTCGAACGAGACGCGCGGATTCCCGCGACTGCTCGAGCAGTCGCTGGAATCCGCGCGGAAGTCGCGAGAATTCGATAATAAGTAATGAAAATAAAGTTTAAATTCATATAACACTGAAAGTGCGCTCCGCTTCGCTGCCCTTCGCCGCGCTTTTGGTGTGATTTGACCCTAAATAGTCCCAAGAAAGGTTATATAAAAAAAGAAAATGTACAATGCAATTTTGTAAAAAAAAGGTTTCTTCTTTTTTCTTGTAAATGAGAGGTACCTACCGCCAACCCGATTCGGATACATGCATATATGCAGTGTGGCACTACCTCTTACGAAATTTCCTTTGTATATTTCAGAGGCAACTACGAGCAGTTCCACAAGACGAAGACGGAGAAGCACAAGAACCAGCAGCGCGAATACGAGGCGCAGCAGCAGCACCGCGCGCACACGCAGGAGTTCATCGACCGCTTCAGATACAACGCCAACCGCGCCGCCTCCGTGCAGAGCAAGATCAAGATGTTGGACAAGCTGTGAGTACTGTTACACTGTCCGACATGCTGTGAGTACTGTTATACAGTGCGACATGCTGTGAGTACTGTTACACTGTATGACATGCTGTGAGTAGTGTTACACTGTCCGACAAGCTGTGAGTAGTGTTACACTGTCCGACATGCTGTGAGTAGTGTTACACTGTCCGACATGCTGTGAGTACTGTTACACTGTCCGACAAGCTGTGAATACGAGGAGCAGCCGCAGTACCGCGCGCACACGCAGGAGTTCATCGACCGCGTGTCATTTTATTGTTAATAGTCATACACGATCAAATATTAGACCAGCAACTGACAGCCAGATGAAGAATAGTTGAAGTGTTAGACAACCTGAGTGATTTTATGACTATATCCTACGAATATTATACTTTACTTACTTTCACGCCAGAACTACTCAACCGATCATGATGAAACATTGTGCACATATTAGAAATTACATATTTATCTTATATCATTTCTTCGTCATTTTATTAAAAAATATATATTTTTAGAAGTTTCAAAAAAAGTATTGTGGACTAGCTGACCGGTCAGACGTTGTCTTGTCATTATCGGAAAATGTTGTTGTCATGGTAACATGTAAGATATGTGGATTAATTGTCAATCCGTTATTTTGCTCTACAATAGTGTTTTTTTTTAAATTTTTCATTATATAACAAAAAAACTTTCGTCAAAATCCGTCCAGTAGTTTTTGCGTGAAAGCCGCACAAGACACAGTTCTATTACAGTTACTATTTGAATGTAATGTTCATAGATATTTATTGAAGAGCTTCAAAGCGAGCGAAGCCGCCCGGAAAAGCTAGTATAACAATTAACATGTTTTCCATTTCCAGACCCGAACTGAAGCCTGTGGAGAAAGAGATAGACGTGGTCCTGAGGTTCCCCGAGGTGGAGCCCCTCTCTCCCCCCATACTGCAGATCAACGAAGTGGACTTCTACTATAGCAAGGACAAGGTCATATTCTCAAACGTCAACCTCGGCGCGACCCTGGAGTCTAGGATATGTATTGTAAGTCTGTTTTTCTTTTTTTTTGTAAAATTTTATCCTTTTTTATGGTATAAGGGAGCAAACGAATAGTCGGAGCCATTTTTATGACTATCGACGCCCACAGATAGAGGCTATACAGATGCGCTGCTATCATTTCTTCTCCTCCATGGGCCACCGGCTACTTACACACTGCACGATTTTTTTTTATTTATTTAAACACCATAATGTACAAAACAGTGTACATGATGGTGATTAAATAAATGTTACTTATGATAGTGTGCTGCACTTTCTTGAAAAGTACTATTAAATTCAGATATTTGAAATTAAAATAAGCAAGAAATTAAAATAGTGCCAAATTTCACTTTAATATTAAGATATTGAATATACATGAAAAAAAACTGTATGGTTTCTATTTATATTTTGCTCTCTTGTAAAGTTGTAATTTTTCAATAAGAGTATGTTGTTGTTGTTGAGTTGTCTTTTGAGTGTTCACATTTTTATTCCAGGTGGGCGACAATGGCGCGGGTAAAACGACGCTGCTGAAGATAATCATGGGCATCCTGTCACCCACAGGCGGGATCCGCAGCGTCCACCGCGGCCTGAAGTTCGGCTACTTCTCGCAGCACCACGTCGACCAGCTCAGCATGAATGTCAACTCGGTGGAGCTGCTACAGTCTAGCTACCCGGGTATGTGCTACTCAAGCTCGGCACCACTATGATTTTTGTATGGAATAATCTTTAGGGACTCTTAGGCTGCCCTAGAGCTATC
>LUGF01041014.1:432447-442767 GCA_001625245.1 Calycopis cecrops | reverse complement strand
AACAAGTCAAACAAACCCGTATGCGTGCGGCCCGGGAACTCAAGGAGATGGGTGGTCTTCCAGGCTGACCTCATGCGTGGGCCGCGCGGATATTACTTTATATATTTAAATAGCTAATTAACGTACCATTTTTTTTTTTGTTTAGTGTAGCCAAATCCTAAGACTGGTAAAGTATGAAAAGAACGTGGACTCAGTGAAAGTATCGCAGGGATAACATAGACCTACATATGTCACCACAGCACATTAAAAACTTAAAAAAATAATTAAAATTAATTTATTAAGTTATGTCAAAAAACTTCTAACAAATGTCGTTTATAATTTTAGCTAGAGCTTGCTGATGTTTTAAAAATAACCCTGTATATTTAAATTTAGGTATGTTATTCTAGATTCTAAATCTAGATAGAGTTAATACATTTTCATGTACAACACAAATTATCAAAGTACATTGATGTCGATAAGCGTTAATGTAACTCATATTTTTATCGATAACGGGTTTGCACCTGTGCTAATACACAAACCTAACCTGATTATCATTTATGGCCCCGTCTGCAGCGACAAAATAGCATAACTATAGGAAGTATAATGTGTAAAATCAGCGTTATTTTGTCTTTAGGCAAGACAATCGAGGAGTATCGCCGCCAGCTTGGCAGTTTCGGCGTGAGCGGCGACCTGGCTCTCCAGACCATCGGCAGCCTCTCAGGGGGTCAAAAGTCGCGCGTGGCCTTCGCGCGCATGTGCATGGGCAACCCCAACTTCCTGGTGCTCGACGAGCCGACCAACCACTTGGATATAGAGACGATTGAAGCGTTGGGGAAGGCGATCAATAAATACACGGTGAGGTTTTAAATGGTTTCTAGGTTTCGGTACCTGTAGAACATCTGTACGACTCTAATGGACCTCACGATCTAGAGCGACGGTCGGCAAGGTCTTTGGGCAGGTATGGGCCACAAGGCGGCAAAATAAACCAAAGGTGGGCCACACTTGTGATATTAACTCTAAAAGCCCCATATACCTACGTATAATTTTGATATTTATAACTTATCTGACGGGTCGCAAGGAAGACGTGGGCCGGCCGTATGCGGCCCGCGGGCCGCGCTTGCAGACTGCTGATCTAGTCATGAAATTTGGCTAAAAGTGAAATAATACCATACTGATCCCAATATTGGCAAGACATAGTACTGTATTACAAAAAAAAAACATTTTATACACAACATATCATTTTGTTGTCATGCCTGCACTGGTAATGGTGTTTGTTTATGGTGCCTCCTTAGTACCTATAGTAGTCAACGGCATCCTAAGAGACAATCTGACTCTTAAAAACATGCAGTATCACGTGAGCAAGAGGAATGGGTTTCGGTTACAAAGCGACAAGAGCACTACCAAACGTGGTTATGTAACTGATCTGTGAAGTCGTAGCGAGAAGTAAATGCTACAGTACTTGTGAATCTCGCTGAGGCGCGGAGTACGACGTTTTGCTAATCCTCTGGTTATTCAGTTGTTTATGGACGTTGATAAGTCACCGAGTGTTCATGTGCAAAAAAAATTACATAGCGATGCTCTTAATGCATTGCAGCAAAATAGCGCTACCGAAGAAGCTCATGATTATTTGACCTCTCACATTACATGAAAGGGCCCTTATTTTGTGGATGTCAAGGCATCCAGTACTATTATGTAAAACGATCCAATGGTTTGCCTCTTACTGATGTACCGATAGAAATGAAAACTTACATATCAATGGCTAAATGAATGTATTTAGTAGCAGACACTCGTAGCGTAGGTTTATTAATGGCTACTGAGATTTAGCCTAACTCCATTTTACTGCGCTACTTAACATTTTGACGCATGGTGCAGACGCCAACTAATATTATTTTTCCCTGTTCTAACGCCGCTAAAGAAGTTTTCACTTTAAAAATCTGTCTCTAATACTTTTTATTTTTCATTTGTAGGGTGGCGTCATTCTGGTCTCCCACGACGAGAGGTTAATACGGATGGTGTGCAAGGAGCTATGGGTCTGCGGTGGAGGGTCTGTGACCAGTATAGAGGGCGGCTTCGACGAGTACAGGAAGATAGTGGAGAGAGAGCTCGAGGCGCAGAATAAGTAGTACTTGACGGCTCCGCAACGGGGCCGGCTGGTTGCGTCGCACGGTGGTGGCAGAGGTGGGATGCACAAGATGAAACTCCGAGACGTCACATGTCTGTCTACGTAGATATGTTATACTTGGCGTCGATGACGTCACATCAGTGTGCTAACAGGAACAACCCGGTCACAAAACGGTCCAGCGTCGATGACGTCATACAGTGAGAGTGTGCTAACAGGAACAACCCGGTTACAAAATGTGTCCAGCGTCGATGACGTCATGTAGTGCGATACAGTGTGCTCAGAGGAACAATCCGGTCAAAATCTGTGTGTCTAGCATCGATGACGTCATATCGGCGCTTTGGTACTGCGCGAAGACATGCGCGTGGCGAAACGAAATGCATTGTTTCAATGAGATTGTGATCTAGTTGTATGTAATTAAAAAACTCTTAAATGTTAGTCCTCAATCGGTTGGGTACTAGTTTTTATTGGAGTTTACACTCTAAGGAATAAAGAATATGAGGAATAAAATCTTGTGAAACAGTAACAAGTGCATCGTAACGCTTTATCGCATTGCGCTCCTTTAACTTTTATATCGTTTTCGATCTTTAAGAGTAAACTCCAGACGCGTATCGCATCTGACACACAGTTTTTGATGTTCATTTGATATTGATCTAATTGTAAATATGTATGTGATTGTAAAAGGTCATCATCTTTATGATGTCCTTACTTACGACTGTCTCGTCGATCCAGTGGCAACATTCAGCTTCAATTCGCGAGATGACGGGTTCGATTCCCGGGTCGAACCGAATTTATCAATCCAAATGCTGAGTCAGGAAGTCGCCTCTCATCGGAATAGAAGAATGAGGTAAAAGAGAGAGTGTCTGCGCACACACTATAATAATGTCTTGCGACGTTGGCTCTCTAGGCACTGTTATTATTATTAATTAGATCTCTAGATGAAAATTGCAAAATGTGACGTCACACTTTTGGCGTATGGTTTGACAAAGAGGGAAAATTCGTGTGACGTAATCAATGGGCGGCTCCATTATATAATTTGTATAAAGTAATCATAAATTATAAAAAAAATGTAACATAATCAATTCTCTATTCCTTCTGGTTATGCCACAAATATAGAGTAAAAAAAAATGAAAAACTAATTTTTTATATTCAATGCAAATTTTTATTTCATACCTTCAACCTTACTTCCGTTAAATAATCCAGCACACTATTTCATAAAGAATTGAAATTACATACTCGCAGACATGGCAAATTAATATAACTTAGAATATTTACAAATTATACTTTCGTAACATATATAAAATATACAATATTAAAGTAGTGACTCAAATAGAATGAAGTTAAGAGAACAATAATATCAAAAAACTCATTCAGTTGAAAAATTATTGAATTCAAATTCAAGAAAAATAAGCTATTTTTTTGCTTTCGTCCTTTCTATAAATGCATAATACTTCGCGATTTCATTTACGTTACTCTCTAATGTTAGTTTATGTATTTTGCCGCTATTGGAACTATTGAAACACGAGCTGATAGATATAAATACATAAGTTATATACGGATGTATATGGCAACCAAATATGGATCGTGATAAAAATTAAAAAGTAACGCTAGCAGATCACAAAACTCCTTAACTAAAAATTGTCCAGTTGGCAAAGACAAATGGCGTTTCAATCACTATGCTCTCGAGTGAGAGGGGGTCGACGGATAAAATTACTGGTGTTTCTTACGCCTGGTCTTGGTTTTGTCCGCGTTCCTCAGGACTTCGGCGTAGGAAAGCTCTAGTTTTCTCAGTTTGTGGATCTCCTGGGATGCCGTGCTTTGTTTGATGTCCCAGGAGTCTGTTTCGGCGTTCCATCCTTGGTAGATCTTGCCTGTTCGGCCGCTTGAGCTTGGAGTGGGGGAATTTATGTTCCTGTTGTAAAACGTCATCGTCGATCCGTTCCATTCAGACTCCGCAGTCCGCACTAGCGGGCTCACTTCTATCGGTCTGTAGTCGCGCCTCTTCTTGGTCGTCGATTTTTGGTAAGTGATCTTAGGTGGCGACGGGAAGACTGGAGAATCGGCGCCTTGGCGCTCCTGGCTGTGCTTTCGGTTGCGATGTCTGGACTTCTTTCTAGTAGCCGCTATGTACTCTAGTGGTTGACGCACCAACGGAGTTAGGACTCTCTCTTTCTCCACTTCTTTTTCTTTCTCTTTCTCCTTCTCCGGTTCCGTAGTTTTCTCGCTGGTGCTCTCTACCACCGGTTTGATTTCTTCAACTGTCTCTTTGTGTACTACCTTCTTGACTTTTTCTTGAGGCTTAATTTCAACCTTGATGGGTTCTTTTTCTTTAGGCGCACACGTTTCTGGTACAGTGATGTCGGATACTGGAATGGATTGTTCAGACATAACGGAGGACAGGACGCTCTGAGTGTCGTCTGTGAAGTTGCCAGGGGGTTCTTCCGTCGCCGGCGTGACTGGAGGCACTTTACCCGCAGTCGTGTCGTCGAGCAACGGAAGCTGTTCTCCGTCATCCTTGTTTTCGGCTGCTTTCTTCAGAATGGTGAATATTTCTTTAAACAGCTCTCTGTATTCTGGTCTATTGCGGAATCGACTGTCCATTGGACTGACGTCATCATAGATACTGAAGCGGTAGTCTTCACCGTCCGCGATGGTGCACAGGAAAGACCCAGGTCTCTCCCGTTCAGTTTGTGTGGCTTTGTTGCTTGTTTCGTCGGAGAAGCCCGAACTCGATGTTTCGGCTTCGGAGAAATCGGGGGTTTGGATGATTTTCTTTCGGGACGTCGGCTCAGTCTTTTTCTGCTGGTTTTCCTTCTGACCTTCCTCTCCATGTCCACTTTCCTCGTCGGTATCTTTCACACTGAAGTGGCTGTAGTCTCCGGATGTCTGCAGTTCGTCTTGGAGGGACAGAGGACCGGATTGGGTTTGTGCGCTGGGCAGCGATATTGTTTTGTTTTTTCGTATAATTTTCACCTGTGACAACTGTACCTCGAGGAGAGCTTCATATTTCTGGACTAACTCTCTGTACGGATTATCGTGGCCGTCCTCTTTGTTCGCCCAAATTCCTTGAAGTAGTTTTTCCTTGGCATTCTGTGGAAATGCAAGATGGTAAGTACTGAATGTTTTTTCATATATTTTGATATATGATCGAATGATTATATGGTTGAACTGATTGATAGTTTTAACAATTGTAAATTTATGAATGCTATGATAGATTATATTTAATATTTTTGAATATAGAGTGATATTATTTGGGGATGGTGGCTCTAGAAATTATTATATTACTCTTCATATGGATGCTACCTTAGTGCCTAACAATACAGATGATAAGCCTGGTTACAACACAAATATAATTAATTAGTCAAAACTACACCCATTACTAGACCAATAATGATAATAGAATACATAGATAACGGAAGCACATTGTCATGAGAAATGCACACATTAATAGATTAGTAAGTTAAACACGACGGTCGTTAAGATCGTTAGCATATAGTTTTAGTCATAACTCATAATACATAACATATAGGTAGGTACTACGTCGTATACGAATACATCGATCCGTCACCCAAATGATTTAGCGTGCACTCTCTTACACTAATAGTCTGTAATGGACATACCTTTGGCTACATGCGATATATCCAAAGAAAACTACTGCAAATGCGCTTCATTATGCATATGCAAAGCGTGATCAACAACATCAGAGGCAGTTGGAAAAGTTTTGTCGCCTAGAACGATCAAAACACCTTATCAAATGGAGGGACTTGAAATTCCACTTATATAGCCTAACTCTTCAGAAACTATTCGTAGGTAGGACACGTCGATAACACAGGTTTAGTAATGATTAGTGAATATATGCTCAAATTGGAAGTGTGGGTTAATATTGTTAAAGAAAGCGACAGAAATCTAATCTACAATAAGCTTGAAGAGATTGTATCTAAGGCTAGAAGAAAGATAGTTAAGCGTATTGTGTATTTATATATACTTACATCGAATTTGACAAGTTTGCTCGTCACTTGATCCTCCCGGGGACTTTGACGGCCAGAGGGAGAAAGGATGAGGGAGCTTATTGCGCTTCTGTCGTCATCATCACCGTCAAGCATTGATGACATGTCGTCCCTCTCTATTCCTCTCAGACATCTGATGCATAGCTGTCCTTGTCTGAAAAACGATACGAAATACTTTACATGCCGGAATATTGTGCACAAGTAATTGTTGTAGATGAATGATGTGAGATCTTTTAATTAAGTGTTCTATAATGTGAGAGTTATCTCTAATTCCGTTCCCATAATAATTTATAGTTGTTATAGTTGTCTGTAAGAAAATTTTAGCCCATTTGGATTGTTCCTGCTTTACCGTCTAAAGAAACGTGTATATCTTATTTTATTGACATTTAACAAGATGAGGGTTTCAGCTGCAAGGGCTAGTAAATATTACGGATTCCAATATGTCTAGAAATAAAGAATACATTAAGACATCGTACCTGACTTCCTCAAGGATTGAGAATTCTTCGTGCATCGATTTGGGTTCGTCGTCTCTGTGGTGCCAGTTCCGCAATTGTTCTTGCAGTCTATTGTTTTCTTGTATGACTGATGCCAATTGTTCTTCCAGTTCCGTCACCCTCCTTTGTTCCTGCGCGAATGCTACTTTGTTCTCCCGCAGTTCATCGCTTAGCCTAAGTAGATCTTCGTCTTCCTTCGTTAGTTCCGGGAGTGGGGCTGGAAGTTTTGGTGGTGTACTGTTGTTGGTTTTGGCGCATACCTTCTCCTCTGCCGGTTTCGTTTCTTTCTCTTTTGGTTTCTCATTTTCCGGTTTTCGTTCGGCTCTTCGCCTTACAATTTCAAGTTGGGCGTTCAAATCGTCGACAGTTTTCTGCAACTCTTCACATTTTCCTTCAAGTGTTTCGATTGTACTGCATAACCTGAAATATTTAAAGTAAACCATGAAAAGCTGATCAAATATGATTTCTAATTGTTTTAACTTTTGGATAAATAACAACCTTAGGATGTACAAAAACTTGTATAATTTGATACGGTTGTAATTATGTCTAGTCTTCGATTTATTTTTCAAGTTTAATTTAGTCGTAATCACTGAGATCGGACATGATTCTCGAATGTTTCGCTTCATTGATCCAAAAGAAACAAAGAAACAGTTACAGGAAATGTCTAAGGTAAATGCTAAATCTAAAGTTTAGGTAATCATTTTTAATTTAACTAACTAATGTTTTTAGATTGTCATTATTTAGGCATAAAGTTGGCCTAAATTATGTTAACGACATCCGTCTTAGTTCTTACTAGAGAGAAATAGGTACTAATCCATGTAGTTAATTATTGTCATATCTATAAACAACCACAATTCGGATTGCTAATCGTTTTTTGACGAAGGCCATTTTGTTGAATAGTGGCTAAATCACAATTGCCTAACTATACCTTGTGAGGATTATGGGACATTCATTGGATGAGACCCTCTTCCTTCCAATATAAAATAGTTAAACTAATGAATGTTAAGACCTCCCGCGATTGGAGGCACGAATTACTTATCATTCGTGACCCGTTGTATTTTGACGTCTTGCCACACAATTGCTGCCACTTCCGAATCATCCTACTAATATTATAAATGCGAATGTAAGTTTGTTTGTTACCCTTTCACGCGAAAACTACTCAACCGATCATCATGAAATTTTGTACACATGTTCTTGGAGGTATTAGAAGTAACATAGGATACTTTTAAGTAACATTTATAGGGATTTTTGAAGTCCGAAATACACGCGGGCGAAGCCGCGGGCGGAAGCTAGTAATAAATATTTCCAAATTTTGATCAAAATAGGGATTTGACTAAAATAAGTCGTCATTTAGCTGCTCGATTACATTCGTAAATTTATAAACAAAATTCTTCGATTAGTTAACAACATGGAGACATGACCTCTATTAAATCACGATTACTCAGATTCCAAAGCAAACAATGGCTACTTACGATTTAATATGTTTCTTATCAGCTGCGTGGTCGACGGCTAGCCTATGGTTCGCTCGCTCCAAGTCCTGTATGCTTACTTCTAGTTGCTCGTAAATTCGAAGCCGCGAATCGTTGACTTCCCGCAACGCGACTGTTTGTTTCGTTAGATACTGAAAATTGAGAATGCAATGGGTCATTTATGTGTTTTAGATATTAGCAAAAGTAATATGGAAATCTGTGATGCATTGTATTTTACCATTATTCTTTTTAACTATACGGCAATAAAACATTATAAATAATAATAAAAAGTTTACTCGAATATTTTACTTTACCATAAAAGTACTTTAATGGATTTTATAGCGGCTTATTTACGACACATATATTCTACTCTCAATAAGTACTCATGTAAAACGTACAGTAAAATAACAATAGGTATTGTTATTTCAACTATATATTAATGCCACAATTAACTTATTTCCAAGTTAAAGAATGGGCTGAGAAGAAATAATAATTGTTCTTGCCGTTAGTTCTAACGTTTTCGGCCTATTGTAATATGATAATATATGTAATATGTAAGAGGTAGTGTCACACTGCATGCTTGCATGCTGCCGAATTGGGCCGGCACGACCGGGGAGGTACCTCTCGCTTACACGAGACCGGCGTGAAGTGACAGCTGTGTTGTCGCGTTTCGTGCGGTGTGTAAGTAGCCGGTAGCCTATAGAAGTGGAAGGAGAAAGGAGGGGGAGGGAGTGGGAGAGGAGTCATGAAAATGGCTCCGGCTGCTCGTTTGCCATACCATAAAAAAATGACCAACGACTTGACTAGTCTTTTTTCGACACGTTCCTGGCTGTCTGAAGGAGAGTAATTGATTACCAGCGTATGGACCTAAGTATGATAATTTTATTTTCTGTAAAATCTATGATTTTATGTTCCCTGTAATGTTTTGTAGGTAAAGAGAGAAAACGGAAAGGTAAAATCTGAGTTTTGTTGTTTTATTATTTGTTGTTATTTATCACGCCAATTATCCTACTAATATTATAAAAGCCACAGTTTGTATGTATGTTACTCATACTTTCACGCAAAAGTACAGAACACAAAATTTGGCACTGATACACATTGTACTGGAACTCTGGATTATAGGTTTCTCATAAAACACGGCTTTGTCTGTCTTACCTCTATCTCCTGTGATTGGTCTTCGATAACATTCTGGTGCTGTCGAAGGGCAGTCTCTAGTTCCTTGTTCCTCTCCAGAAGAGTTTTTCCGAGTTCTGCAGCTAACTGTAGATCTGAAACAAACAAAATGCGATATTAATTTTTTTGAAAAATAAAGAACTTTCGGAGAAATCCCCTACTCACTTGGTAAACATTAACAAAAGTCCGATTTTATGTTACGTCTAGTAACTACAAAAAATGAAATGCGTAGGTAATTATCTACCATAACATTTTTATTACACAACGACATGAAGACGATCCAAGCTAATTTAGATGTCTACACATGCGATTATGAATTATAGAGCAAGCGTAACATATTTTTTTTTTTTTTTTTTTTATTGTGGACTTTACACACCACGTTAGCCTAGCCCCGTGCTAAGTACCGTATATATTATAACGACGACCAGGATGGCGCAGTGGTACAGTGCTCGGATTAGCAGAGCATGTTGGACCAGGGGCCGCAGGTTCGAATCTCGCCTGGATGGATGTTTATCTAAGTATTATATGTATTCCAATAATAAAAAAATCTTAATTATATAAAATTTCTTGTCTAGTGCCCGTAACACAAGTCCTTACGCTACTTAGCACGGGACTAGGCTAACGTGGTGTGCTAAGTCCACAGATATAGATATTAACCACACGTAGAGCAAGTTATTGGTACTATTTGAGATATTCGAATAACTAATTAGGTAGATCTTTAGATTTTACGAAAACAAAGTCTATCGTAAAGACAGGCATCAAAATTTGCAAGAATGGAGCTCCCGACGTATTAAATTAGCCTAAATTCATCTGGTACTAGATAAACCTTACAATTCCTGTAAACAAAACGGTAGTGTCCAATGACAGCACGTAGACACAATGCAATTGATACTCCGGGTCGACAGAGCGCATTTCCCCGATTACGACATAACACTGTTTTACACGGTGGCTAACCTATCATAACATAACTGTAGCTATAGACGTAGATATACCCGGCAATAGTATTGACTAATAGGCCATTGTTGCCCACCTATCTGTATAACGTGCTAAGGTTGACTGAAGCATCAGAACAACTTTTA
>LUGF01041014.1:418651-432065 GCA_001625245.1 Calycopis cecrops | reverse complement strand
GACCACCGGCCACAAGTGTCGACCACCAGCCACAAGTGGCTGTCGCGCGCTTCAGCTACTTTTGTGGCCGTTTCTTGCCTCTTGTGGCGGCGTTTGTGGCTGTGGCGTGTGGCCCGTGTGCGGCGACACTAACCTATCATGAACTGTAGCTATAGACGTAGATATACCGGGCAATAGTATTGACTAATAGGCCATTGTTACCCACCTATCTGTATAACGTGCTAAGGTTGACTGAAGCATCAGAACAACTTTTAGAGTTCATATTTATCAATCGGTGCATTTATGCAACTAATATTTGGATTGAGACTGCCTCGTGGTCTAGTGATAAGCGTGCTCAACCACAGACGTGAGGTCCCGGGTTCGAATCCCGGGTCGGACCGAAAATTATTATTGAGATTTTTCAATTTCTAATAACAGTCCGGAGTCAGGAAGTTGGCGGTGTTACACCCCCGTGCCTCGGAGAGCACGTTAAGCCGTCGGTCCTGCGCCTGATTTCTCACCGGTCGTGTCGGATTGCCGTCCCATCGGAATATGAGAATGAGGGAATAGAGAGTGCACTTTTGTTTGCGCGCACACTTGTGCACTATAATATGTCCTGCGCAGATGGCACGTCTATATAGACGGCCACCGTAGCCGATATCGGCTAGGACGACTTTATTATTTGGATTGAGATTCAATTTTAATCTAAAACTGTCAACCCCATCCAAGTCATGAAAGAATCGCCGAATTGATCTACATTCTTGGACGTTGCCGCGTCAAAACCAACAGAGCTGTGAAGTCAGCCTGGCCTAAGTTATGTGTACGGAATGAAGCCTGTCATACTATGAGCAGTAGATCTTCATTTTGATGATGCTGATGACAGTTAAGCTTCAGTTATAATGTTTATATTATGAAGCATTATATTATGATATATATAGAGTAATAAACAATGTTAATAGTTATTACCTACTCAGTACTAACAAGCTCTTTTGTATCTACGTACTCAAGAGTTTCTCAAGATGCAATTTTATTGTAGTAATGGTTAATTAGAATTTATATTTAGCGTCATAATTAATGCGATTATAAGGTAAATTACAATTGAAGTTGCGTAACGTCTATTAGATCTATCTCTATAATTATCTAGTCATTGGGTGCTTAACAAATCATGTCTAGGTTCAATTGGTGAAACGGAAAATGTTGCAGACATCGAAATCTAGGAAAAAATTATAAATAATATGAGTTTTTAAAGATCAAAGTCTGTTATGTTATTAAGTTTCAATTTTATGGCATTTCGTCGTGTAGCGCAACTTCTACTGGCATCACAAGATCACACACTTGTAACAAATATGATACAAAACCAAAATGAGATAAGTAATTATGTTACCTACCAAGCCTTCATTATTCAAAACTAGTCGAGCTATGCCCACTTCGTTTGGACTCAAATATTAAAAGTTGTCAATCATTATAAAATATAGCCTAGGTATGTTAGTTCTAGATATTCTAGCTTTCTATCAGTGAAAGAATGTTTAAATCGGTTCAGTAGTTTCGGAGTGTAGGGTACAAGCAAACAAGTCTTTTCTTTATAATATTAGTATAGATAGTAGATATAGTTTAGCAATCTAAGCCGCTTTACGGCCTTAAAAACCTAGCCTTTATCCAGGTTAATTTTGGAATTGTCATAGGACTTGGGCTTTGGAACGAGATCGATAACGCCTACCCATCCCTATATCCGCACCGGTTCTATCCCCTAGAGCCATCTGGTGGCGTATAATATTCACAGCACCACCTGCTCATGTGACTGATGGTACCCGTGGTATAATTAATGTACACCACAATAACGGAACGTATTACCATTCTCACTTTCTTTCTGTACTTTCTCCATGTAATTTAATTTTCTATTTCATTATGTAACTTTATTACTACAAACCATTATGCCAGTATTTCCTTCTTAAATCCGTTAATTGCTGTTTGTGCATCTGTTTATGATTGTGTAACTTCGGAACGGCTTGACAGCTTCATTGATTTTTTATTCCGTAGCATTTTTAGTGAGTACCGACTCCCACGAACTTGCGATTTCGGAGATTTGTTACCCTTAAGGCCAAGTTCTTCGGAGAAACTTCGAAGGTGGACCGTTTGGTCTATGAAACAGTACAATTTAGAGCATCCCTGATTCCTATCTATCACCGTGTAAAAGCGAACAATAACGAAATGAAATCATTATTACACGCAACATAATACACATTATAAAGTAGGAAGCATTTTGACCAGCTAGTCTTAATATCTTCATAAAGGCCCTTCAACTTAGCGTTCTTTACAGATTCCCTTGGTGCCAGGGGACCACGATCGCATTCATCAGTAAATCAAATAAAAACATTTTATAATTTTTATTTCGTTCTAATGAAGCCTTTTTTTTTCCTTTTTGTTCTCGCAGGGGAATGCATTTACGCACGCTACCGGGGCCTGGGTGGCTCCTGGTACAGTGTCGGGCTCGGCGAAAGTTCTAATGAAGCCTGAAGCACTATAAGCAATGTACGCAATACTTCATCACGCCACGCATGTAGCACGCACACAAAGACGTCGAAGTCCTCATTTCCACCCTCTAAAGTATGTACATTGTACAACAGCCCTCATACATAATGATAAGGGCGGATGTAGGCAATTGCGTAAGATAACAATGTTGTATGTATCCAGGCGACAGTTAATTGATGTATTTACATGTCATTGTGCTGCTAATGAGCAAGTGCATTGACTTTGACTGCGCCAGAGTGTAAGCAACGTGTAGTTTCAAGTGTGTAATGTTAATTGCCGTATTTCGTAGCCTGAGATTACCTACAGCGTAAGAAGTTCGTTAGATTTATTTCCGAGAATGTACCTGCCGTATAAAAATGAGAGACAGACAGACAGATAGACAGATATCTGCCAAATATAAATAAAAGGTAAACCTGATTGACATAATATCATATCAATACACAACCGAAACTACGGTACCTATCTAGAAACTTGAACTTTCGTACAGGGGTTCTTAATTGTGTAAGTGTGTGAGTAAGGATATTAGAAATTCAACCCCTAAAGGGATGAATTTTGTTAACCATATGACGCGAGAGAAACCACGGGGCATAGTTAGTTTAGTATAAATTTAGTCACGTAGTCGTTTATCACGTCTGACGCAGATATCACATTTCCCGCATACAAATTGAATATTGCATTTGCAGTTTGGACCCGGAACACGGCAATTCGGCAACATAGCTATCATTTGACGTCGGTGTTTTATGACAGGTACTTTCAGGGTCGTGCTGGCCAATGTCGGCTGTAACAGCAATGTTATTAGCTCAATGTCTTCAAGACAACTGTACCTCTCCTGCGATTGTACAACGCAACGGTGTTGAAAGATTAGAAGGCGAGCACAAATTGTGAGGGCTTTCCGCTCCAGATGCTCTGATAGCTGCGGAATGCGCGACGCCGTAGCAGTAAAATGCGTAGCTGCAATGAGATGAATTTAGTAATTTTTGTTTCTTTTCAACATTAGAAAATAATTACAAAATAATACTTATTATTACAATCAAACATAGCATTATCTTGTAGAATCAAGTCTTACAGAATTCTTTACATACAGTAAGATATTAAATTATGTACGCCGGATTTTACCGCGGTTTATTATAGTTTTATAAAACCCGTGAGAAAATCCGTTAAAACTAGTTAACCGCTAAAGCTAGATTTAAAAATCTAACATATCAAAATATTTATCATTTGTAGGAGCGATGATTTTCAAGTTTTATAACTTATAACCTGCTGAACAGTGGTTTCGTAAGGAGTAAGTGCACATTGTAATGTCGGTAGACATATTTATGTTCATTAGTTAAGGAAGGTAGTTTGTAAAATCCTTTGTCTCAAATAAATCTCTGTACGTGGCGGCTGTGTTTATTTAAGATCCCTCAATTAAGTCCAGATTATCTCAGTGGCGACGATTTAACTATTCATGCGTGTATTAGTATTTATTATTTAAAGACGTTCGAGTACAGACAATGTCTATTGGAAAAATAGGAAAATAATAATAATAATCAATTAAAAGTCACTATGTATGTCACTATGCAATAACATTTATTTGGATGATATTACAACATTGCAATTAATGTATTTAGTTGCTGCTGGCACTGTAATGTTATAATAAATATTATACCTAAATTTTATTGATTTAAGTAATCAATAAAATTTTGATCGATAAAGTTTTTTTTTCAACAAAAAGAATAAGTAGGTACTTGAATAATATTTTTTAAATTTAGTATTTGATATGATATCTTATCACTAGTGCAGTTAGAAAGCATCCTCCCTGATAAGATTTTACGAGCTATGATTAAACGTTGCGATATGATTTTGTTTTTTTTAATTAATCATCATATCAAGCAAGCCAAAGTACCATATAAAAATGTCAAATCAATCAATTTTAGCAACAAAGAGTTTGCTTACTGACACAGCAGCAGAAGTGATAGTGGGCTTCATCAATCATTCTTGATAGGCAAAATTATTAATTGATTTTATTCTTTAAAATTATATGAAAAGGACATTTGTCATCTCAAACGAAAAAATATACCTAATACACAAATAGATTGTTGGAAGCGGCAAAAGTTTCCATTCAATTTGTCGGGTTATTCTACGTAGTTACTCAACGTCAATGTTTTTTATTAATCTTAAATATTTGCAAAGTAGGTATGTCACTGGCCAGTTAGCAAAAAAAAATTGAATCGTTTCGCAATGCCTACGTATATATTATACTGAATTAAATCTTAATCAAAGTTTTCAAAGTCTGATCGTAGTAACATACATATCTAAAATATTTTCCGCTATTGTGTATATAAATAAAATACAATTTGTACTGGAGTCACCTTGTGAATATAGAGACGGTCAAATTTAAATACAATATAATCGTGAGAATTAAATAATTCATATTAAAACCGATTCAATTAGTAATTTAATAGTAGTTTTAGAACATGAAGATTAAGTTGGTCGAATATATTATACGGTTGTTAGTTTTTACGACCATGAATAGTCAAACCAGATCAAATAGATCGGGCATTGATTCGCAACTGGCTTGTATGTGCGAAGAGAGGGAGAAATGCTAGTGTGTGGAGGAAGAAATGCTAGTGTGTGGAGGAAGAAATGCTAGTGTGTGGAGGAAGAAATGCTAGTGTGTGTGGTACTGTTCTTTTTGTCTACCTTGTTAGGAAACTAGGTGGGAAGATATGTTGTAATAGTCAAGTCGATAGGCTTTCAGGCCTAATTAATATGGATCGTCTCATCCACGTGATTTTAATGTAGTAGAGTCTTCTTTAAAAGGCGCGACCCACATAATGGGTCAATTCACACCAATGCAAAGGTGCGACGAAGGACAGCGAAGCAGAGTGCTGTTTATGTGTCATATGAATTTCAACTTAATTTTCATTACTATAGTACTTATTATCGAATTCTCGCGACTTCTGGAGCATTCCAGCGACTTCTCGCGCATTCCAGCGACTTCGTGGGAATCCGCGCGTCTGGTTCGAGTTTGTCATGCGATAATAAGTATTATAGTAATTATTATAAAGTTCAAATTCATATGACACATAAACTGCGCTCCGCTTCGCTGCCCTTCGCCGCGCTTTTGGTGTGAATTGACCCTTATCACGCTACCGATGATCCAGGCTGGGTTGAAGCGGTGTTAATGTGTCATGTTCCTCACATGCCATCAGAAGTATTTAAAGTTTAAAATACAGTTGATTGAGTGTATTGTCACTTGTATTTTTATTAAATAATATTCTTTCATATACTATTTCCACTTTTTGTTAATTTAAAACATTTCGATATCTCATCATCAGGTATACATATTTAAAGCTTAAATGTTAAAGCGTCACATACACTACAAAACATAAAACTAGGGTACCTACTCATTGTTTGTATTAAAACTTATTTTAAGTAACAGTGGCTTGAGGGCTCTACTACATTAAAATTATATTAGGTATAAGTATATATTATAAGTAAGTAGTAACATATTGTCGAAGACTTGTAGCCCTTTGCAATAAAACTTATTATTAGTAACAGTGGTTCAAGCCACGAGTACCTTCAATGAAGAGCACAATTTCCATGTTATTACTCAGACTCTTTATTATCTGTCATAAATCATCCTATTATTTATTATCCAATTAGTTTGTCGAGAATCCGCCAGCACAATGTCTGTATCGTAGTTAATCTTATTAATATTCACACATAGGTACGTATTAGGTACACATTTTAATAAAGTCGAATGATTTTTTTTTTATTTCGTGAAAAGCAGAGGACATTGTCTAGTATGTAATTATAACTTAATAAGTAATTATATTATCATTATTAGCCGCTCATTATTTATTATTTATGGCTTCATTATCATTAAAATTAATGATGATGAAACAATTGACGTAAATCATTAGAAGAATAAGTAGTGATTGCATCACGACTGGATAATCAACTAATGTTATCTGATAACATTAAAAAACAATCAAGGACATAGATAGTGCCACGCTGTATGCTTGCATGCAGCCGAATTGGGCCGGCACGACCGGGGAGGTACCTCTCGCTTACACGAGACCGGCGTGAAGTAACAACTGTGCTGTCGCGTTTCGTGCGGTGTGTAAGTAGCCGGTGGCCCATGGAGGTGGGAGGAGAAAGGGGGGCAGCGCATCTGTATAGTCTCTATGCAGATGTCTATGGGCGTCGGTAGTCATGAAAATGGCTACAACTGCTCGTTTGCCCCCCTATACCAAAAAAAAAAAAAAAAAAAAGATATGTTGTGTCCATAGACATCCGCATAGAGTAATACAGACGCGTTGCCCTCCTTCCTCCCTCTTCATTAAGGGACGTTCACGTAAGTGACGTTTCGATTTCACGCCAGTGAAAATAGGAGATACTTATTCGACCAAGGCCAAAGGAGCTGATCAGTCACCTATTGGTAACTTATCAAAGACGCTTCTTCCGTCTGATACAGCACCAGAGATTTCAGCAGAAGGTCGGCACTTTAAAGAAATGTATAAAATATCTAATTAACTTCTTTCATAATTAGTAACCGAGATGGACGAGGTAAAATATGATGTCACCGACACCAACTACAGCAGTTTTTTTGCAATATTAATCTCCTGTAACCTTGAAACTTAACAAACTTTGTATAAATATAAAAACGATTAAGGCCATAACATTATACCAACATATTACATAATTATACCTAGATCCGTTTATAGCTATGCACCTTGTGGCGTCGCTTGTGTCGGTTTAAGGATGGGTGACCGTTTTATGGCATTACAAATGAGTCACTGAGAAGCTAATATATTTTTTATCCAGTTATGAAAACAACTAGCACAGAATTACATATTCAAACGCATGCGTCTATTTTGAAATTTGAATTTCGAATTCGAATGACTTCGAATCAGATTTTTAAAAATTCAGAAATTAGAAATAGTAGATTATCATACGCAAAACAGACTAAAGAATAGTAATTCGTGAAAAATTATTAATTCATTTATTACATGTGTCTAATTGTCGCGTAATTATGAACTATACTCAACTCAAATTTAAATAGAAATTTATACAGAACTTTAAAAAAATATTTTTTTTTTATATAAAAGCTAAAAATATCGCTTCAATACATTCCTGAACGTAGAGAGCGTCTTATCAATTAGAATAGTTTGTGCAATTAGATAATTATGTTTTTGGGACTATTTTTATAGACCACATTTTGAAGTGTAGATAAGTATAAATAAATAGCGTTGGTTTCTCAACAATAACAAATATCTACGTGCTTTCTTTGTGCTGCAGTAAATGTAACGCGAAAGCAGGTGACACGTGTAACTTGTAAGTGATATGGGGCTCCCATTGACACAAATTTCTCAATGAAATTTTATTATTATAAAATAATTTAAGCTGGTCTATGAAACACAGCTAAACAGTACAAATTCTCATTATATAACAAATTAGTTACTTATTAGGCAATTACCAATTACATATTAACGTAAAATTGCTGTGTCATAATGGCTTCATACTCTAATATTAATATTTTTATAGTAAAGGTGGCAAACGTGCAGTCGGAGGCATCAAACAGGTGAGTAGAAACCCATAAACATGATCAACAGTATATACATACAGTTTTTTCTTTCATTGCTGTTGGTGAGAATATATGATTTAATGATAGACAGTACAATAGTGAAATGAACAATTGATTGCATCTTAATAAGGCTTCTATCTGACCCACATGCATTGTGCAACTCGTCTCCGAGAATTGAGAAATGAGGACGACATTCATCATCTGCAAATTATAATATCATCTATACAACTTATAGAAGTGACGTGTATACAATACAGTTATATTCATTGTGTCTGGACTCTGGATCTTGGAGTCTTGATCTTTACATACATGATAGATAGACGTAGATATTATGACGTAGGCATCCGCTAAGAAAGGATTTTTAGAAATTCAACCCCTAAGAAGGTGAAATAGGGTGTTAAAGTTTATTAGGTTTCGAAATTAAACGCGAATAAAATCGCGGGACACAGCTAGTAAAAGGTACAAAAAGGTTGCTAGCGCAGCTGTTACTTAGCGCAGGTGTTATGTGAGCGACAGGTGAACCGTGATGGCCCAATTCCACTACAGTATATTTTTTGATTAAATCGGGCTTTGGCCCACCACTCGTTCCCACCTCTGCTACTCCTGTGTCGCCAGGATCGACAGCGGCAACCACACCTGACCGTTTGATATGATCGCGGGGAGCCCGAGGGAAAAGCTAAATCTGTCTTGGGACCCGCAATGAATTTAATCAGAAGAACGTAGGAGGAGTAGGAAGTAATTACAATTTCCCTCCCTAATCAAAGCGGGAGACAGTACAAGTACAACTACAGTGTATCCTATCCAATTGAAACTGACAAATCTTCGTAAAGAAATGCATTCGAGCCAAATAATTAGTAATAGCGCCACGCTCCATGCATCCATGTAACATTGGGCTGGTAAAAGGACTGTGGAGGTACCTCTCGCTTACACGAGACCGGCGTAAAGTGACAGCTGTGTCGCGTTTAGTACGGTGAATAACTCGGTGGTCCGTGGAGGGGAGAGGAGGGCAAAGTCTCTGTATAACCTCTGCGTGGATGTCTATGGGCGTCGGTAGTCATGAAACTGTCACCGGCTGCTCGTTTGTCCTGTGTCCCTGTTTTGTAGTATAAGGATACTATAAAAAAAATCTCCGTAAAGAAACGCATTCTTGTTGGCTAAAAATAACTTTATATCGTACGTGTAAGTGTAATTTATTTAATACACAGGTGTTGTACCTTTGAACCCCGCTATTCACGTTGAGGTCAATGCTGAGGTCACAATTGACGTCTCTGGCAAACACAAAAACCTCTTGTGTTTTACAATTATAAGCATGAGATTATGTTTTATTCACGTATGGAATTTTTTCATGGGTAATCTAAGTTTAAACATACACAGTTTTTAGCTTGGTAACAGTCTTTGGTAAACTTGTTTAAAACTTACAAAACGTACATATAAGGACTTACTTTTTATGGCGTTTTCGCACCCAAAACATCTAAAATATTTTAAAGAACAAACATTGAGCCTTTGTTTGTCATGTATTTGTCATATGCAATGTCTGTTTATTGTACGTTTTGGTTTTTCTGTAAGTACAATAAATGTAAATTTAAATAAATATAAATATATAAATAAATAAATAAACAATAGATACAAAAATGTTCAATTCTAGGATCTTCTTGCGCATTGGTGGGAAAGCGTATTGTATTAATTTATAATTATTAATGAATATTATTATTAATTAATATTCGTAAATAAATAATTTATGAACATTGCTGTTTTTTATGGAACATGGGAACAGCGAGCAAATATTGTGATAAATATTGTTAAGGCCTGCGCAGACGAGGTATTTTTGTCCGCGGACATATTTGTCCGCTAGAATAGATCGCTTGTTTGCGATAGATTTTAGAGGCATTCTGGTCCATTGGCTCGTCCTGGTTGGATGCATTTAGGCTTTGTTGGGGGAAATACAGTTTGGGTGTGACAAAGCCCTATTTAATAATACGAGTGTTGACGTGGGTAACACTTGTGTTAGAAGTGTATAAAAACACAAAAACTTTCCATACACTTTATTATCTCCCGATAGTAATTACAGTAGGTAGGTACTTTTACAATGGCCGATAATTCTTGCTGTACACAGTTCTGTATTTTAAGAGAACCGCTCACAACCAGAGTTCAAAACCGAATGCTCCGCTTTTTAGACGTAGGGTATATGTATTCTATGTTAGTTACAATCTCACATAAACAGATGTTACCATTTAAATGATCATTATTAAATGACAGTGTGATTGTAGTAGAAAATACAAAATTAAATAGAAGGACATGAGGATAAATTATAGGGTTGCCATCCGTCCGGATTTCCCCGGATTTGTCCTAGTTTAGAGGGCGTCCGGGGAGCGTCCGGGCGAGGATTTATTTGTACTTAGTCCGGATTTTGATTTGATTTATTTGATTTTTGAATGATTGATTTGATTCAAAAAGCTAAGACTAAAAATTTCTAGTTTTGAAAGAAATGTTTATGGTTACTGGAAGTATTTTTTTTTGAGTTCGTCATTTAGTTTAAAATAGCATTAAAATAAATACATAATTGATTTATGACCATTAAAACTGTATTTTATTCTTCTGAATAGGAAACGTTTTCTAATGTCCGGGTAGGAAGCTCAGAAATCCGGGGTTCTTACGTGCCTTGTCCTGGTTGACAGATTTTTGAGATGGCAACCCTAATAAATTACATAAAATTAAGAACCTAACAGAAGGATTGATGTGTTTTTTTATTGTTCAATATAAATAAATCAATTGATAGAGACTCTCCCTTATCGTGCAGGCCTAATGCAGCTGCAATGCTGCAAGACCGCACCCCTTACTAACTTTTAGGCTCAACTTATACCAAAAGAGCGGCGAAGGGCAGCGAAGCGGAGCGCAGTTTATGCGTCATATGAATTTCAACTTTATCATAATTACCATAATGCTTATTATCGCATGAGAAACTCGAACGAGACGCACGGATTCCCGCGACTTCTCGAGAAGTCGCTGGAATCCTCCAGAAGTCGCGAGAATTTGATAATAAGTACTATAGCAATGAAAATAAAGTTTAAATTCATATGACAATCAAAGTGCGCTCCGCTTCGCTGTCCTTCGCCGCTCTTTCGGTGTGAGTTGAGCCTTAAAGCGATTCATAAAATTAAGCTCCCATTCGAGTGTACACACGTAATTACTCGTAAACGACGTCAATTTGGTCCCCGGGGGCCTCTCACAAATTAAGGCCACCGTTTTACTTGATACAATTGTAAAAAGTATTACATAAAAATACCGGTTCAGGTAAATAGCGTTTCGAGGTGCCAAAGAGTTCCGTATAGCGTATAAGGTAGAGCTGACAAATGTTGGTACGGGGACGCCTTTTGCGATGATAACGTGTCTTAATTTAATTTTATTGTATTTTCGTCTTTTTATATATACTAATGAGTTGCCTTTTGGTGACTACAGACATCATATAGATCCACATGATTGTTACTCACATTCTTCGTGATCTTTATTTAATGTTGCCATTGTTAAGTATATAGCCATCTGTATTTAGAATATGTTAATGCATGTACATCATAATTAATTACCTAGTTAGTAATCGTAGATGGTACTAATGGTAATGAAAAGAATTCCATTATTTACATTATTCAGTTAAATCACGGGTATTTCAAGTTACTTTAGTTAACTTTTTTTTTAGAAAGTTTTATAGTAAAAGTAATATATATTTGTAGCCAAAGTATAGTTCTATTATGCTAGTTATTCCTTGCACAATTCATTGGTCACACACACAAAAATAAGACTAGATCAATTATAATAAAATATAGCCCATGTTAGTTCTGAATAGTGAAAGAATATTTATGAGATATAAAGAAACAAAATAAGAAAATATACTTGTTTATAATATCAGTATAGATAAATCAACAGAGATCCATCGGATCTCACCCAAGATCGGTGGCAATGCGCAAAGCATTTCCCCGCAAATCAAAAAAAGAATAAAAAAATTTATAAATAGCTTGACAAACAATTAATATTTGAAAATCACGTAGTTACAATTCCCGTAAGTTGGTATTGACGGCCGCAGTCTGCTGATTCAGAGGGACGGGTGTAGGACCCCTCAGTTGAACTGCTGCTGTACCCATGCGGTAGCCCACATAGAGACACGAAGTTGGCCGCATCTTTGGGGAGGAAAATTGCTTGGAAATTTTTTTTTCCTCCTCTGAATCTTAGCTACCATGGAGTAATTTATTATTAGTACTTATGTGTACTTGTTTATCAGTATGTTGGCTGACTGGGTAGGTACATATGCTATAAACTATAACTGTACTTTTCCATTGTGATTAAATCTTGTAATTGCGTTCCGCAGAGCGCCGCCGGGGTCACTTTCTCGTAGGTAAGTGGTTGATGGATTGCAATTTTAAAATGCCAATTTCTAGCACATCATATTGAATCGCACAGTCGTGAAGCCAATGGAAATACTCTAAGTTAAGACCAAAGAGATGTTATTTTTTCATATAGTATAAGGAAGCAAACGAGTAATCGGAGCCCTTTTTAAGACTGCCGACGCCCATAGACATCCGCATAGAGGTATACAAAGGCGTTACCCTCCTTTCTCCTCCACCAATGGACCGCAAATGTCAGTATAGCCCCTAACTTAGACCGTTATAATTTTTTTGTTTGTGTTAATGTATAGGTACTATTGTAAGTAATGTAAAATTATTCTATGTACGTCTTGGCTAAGTCAGAGACAATTGTCTTTGTACAGAGAATCGTATAATAGAAATAAATAAATAAAAAAATATTTAGTATTATAAAGAGTTATACTTACATTATGCAGTATATAATTTAAGTTAGTAGCATTGTTTCTGGAGGGCAATGGTTCCACACCATTCGATTATGAATATTCTTAATAACATAGATAGGTATTACTTTAATTAGGCTATTGTTCTATTTAGCTATGAGAATTTAATAATTATTATTTTTAACGTCCAACGTGGGCATGGGTCAGCTTGTGAATCTTATCGACACAATTGTAGCGGATGAGAGCAGGAGACCAGAGCCGGATTTACTCATAGGCCTTTTACTCATACTCAAAATATTCTGAACGCCTTTTTAAAACAATTTGAGAAAAATACTTATTATTTATTTTATAAGAGGGTATACAAATAACAATGGGAAAGACTCCACCGGCAAGAGCTATGCTCTTAAGTAAGAAGGAGATATAAATATTTCTTTGCACTGTTTAGAAAGAAAGAAAGAAAGAAAAAGTTTTTATTCAAAAGGGGCCATCCATAAAGTACGTCACACTAATTTCTTGATTTTTTGACCCCCCTCCCCCCCTTG
>LUGF01041014.1:397168-410843 GCA_001625245.1 Calycopis cecrops | reverse complement strand
TGCATAATTGGCTATAACTTTTTATTTCGTTAACTTAGAAGTGTGATTTTTTCAAGGCATCAAGACGTAACTGACCTTCGTATTTGACAAATTTCAGCTTAATCCCTTCACGCGTTTCAGAGAAAAAGGTCTTGACAGACGTACAGACAGACGGACAACAAAGCGATCCTATAAGGGTTCCGTTTTTCTCTTTGAGATACGGAACCCTAAAAATGATTTTGTATAAATCAATAAAATAGTTGAGATTTTATTCACGCATGCCAAGTACTCTACAATATTGTAAAATCGTTACTTAAATTTTTGTAATTGTTATTTTTGCTGCTCCCCTCCGTCAGAGGCGGAGAGGACCACCCGCTGTCCTCCTGGCTAAGATAATAATAGTATAATCTATTAATCGCAATATTCCGGTTTGCCTTCTCCCAGTAGCTGGGAAAGAAGGGGGGGTCTGCACCCTCATCGACCATAAATACAGAGGCTCGAGCTACCTTAGGACACTCGTCTCTCATACAGATGAAGCTGCACTGGGCCTTCAGCCTGTTAGCGTAGGATCGATCTAAAAAAAATATTTCTATGGCCGTTTAGTAGTTCAGTAGCGTCCAAGTCCAGTGCTTAGGTAACTACAGTTTATTTAAGTCCGAGTCTTTGAGTATCTGTTATCACTTAAAATGAGTTTTCATTTCACAAGTTAAAAGAAATTGCCAGCATGTAGAGTTGATCGACCTCAGACAAGTTGTCAAAACCAGTTTCGATTTTGAGATGTCGGTCATATTGTAATACGCTTTCGTTAATGGCAAGAGGGCTGTGGAGTGATGATATTTGATTGCATAGGGGACACGCAAGCAATGGTAGCAGTTCTGTAAGTACCACTATTACTGCTACTATAACTATACATACCTTTTTTATGGTATAGGGGGGGGCAAACTCTGCCCTCCTTTCTCCTCTCACCTCCGTGGGCCACCCAATATAACTACTGATGGCAACAGTACTCTACAAGTCAAAACCAAGTCTGTAGAGACATCAGGCATCTTACAAAATCGAGACACCATAGCTATCTATCATATAATAATAATAATAAATAATATCGTCCTAGCCGATTTCGGCTACGGCGGCCGTCTCTATAGAGATGAGCCAGATGCGCAGGACATATTATAGTGCACAAGTGTGCGCGCAGACACAAGTGCACTCTCTATTCCCTCACTCTCATATTCCGATGGGACGGCAATCCGACACGACCGGTGAGAGATCAGGCGCAGGACCGACGGCTTAACGTGCTCTCCGAGGCACGGGAGTGTATCACCGCCAACTTCCTGACTCCGGACTGTTATTAGAAATTGAAAAATCCCAATAACAATTTTTGGTCCGACCCGGGATTTGAACCCAGGACCTCACGTCTGTGGTTGAACACGCTTACCACTAGACCACGAGGCAGTCTATCATATACAAGATGTCCGAAAGATTTTTCGCCACGGTAGTGGAGTCCTGATTTGGATTCAACTCAGAAATGTTACTCTTAACTGATTAGACAGTAAAAGTAGCATTTCCTCTTCTTCATTAGCATTGTAAAATGACGAATTCTTCTAATTTCTCTTATCTAACAATACCAGTCACGTGTTAGCTAGGAATAATAAACCTAAATAGATGCAGTTCCAGAATATCAATAGACTTTCTTAAGCGCAAACAGTCCGAAATGCTTTTCTTTTACTCATCAATGAGTTTCTCTTTCTTTTTAAAGGGAAATTGTCCTATCACTTGCTGCCTCTTCTACTTTATCACTCCTGTCTATTTAGAATCTACAGCAGCGACAATTAAACACTCCAATCTAAAATAGTTACAAAGATAAACAGTAAATATTTGTGAGAGATTCAGCTAGCACAAACCGGGAGCTCTATCTCGCATAGTACCACTAAAAATGCAGCTACACTCTCGTGTTTCGTGTGGTTTGTAAAATACCCATTTTTTATGTATTATAGGGGGCAAACGAGTATGTAAAAGTGACTACCGCCGCCCATAGACATCTGCAAAACTGGGTGTCATGCAGACGCGTTGCCGGCCTTTAAGAAAGAGGAATGCTCTTTGCTTCAAGATCGCTAAGTCGAATCGCATGTAACAAAGGTAACAGATAAGTAATATTCTCAGAACTTTTGAGGTTATGCGGTTGGGCTTGACTCACGAACTTATCGCTGTTCCGGACTATCGAAGGCAACAGGTATTTAAAAACCGTGCAATTTCAACAGTATTATGCGACCTTGGCAAAATCATCAGCTTTAGTAGTAGGTTCTAGCAAACATTTTTTTTTACAGGAATCTATGCTGAAGGCGAAGGTCGCTGCAGCTTCATCGATATGAGAGGCGCGTCCTTGGAGACGGCCTATGTATTTGTGGTCGATAGGGGGGCATGCCCCCCTCTTTCCCGCTGATGGGAGAAGGCATCGCGATAACGATTTAAAATAGTTAGGTATGTTATTTTTATCTTGGCCAGGAAACAGGGTTATATTGATAAGTACACGAAACAGGCCTAAAGTGACAGATGTGCTGTCGCGTTTCGCGCGTTGTGTAAGTAGCCGGTGGCCCATGAAGGTGGGAATTGAAACTGCAGTTAGGTGGTATTTAAATTTGGAGTAGATTAGGGTATATTTTTTTTATTTATTAGTTTCTGGTTTTAAAATCTTATCCTGATCCTCTAGTTATACTTACAGGTAGAATTGATAACTAAAAGACTACCACTGCGTTTTACTTAAATCCCATTTTGATATAATTAATAATAATAAGCAGCTGTGTACACATATTTTAACGTTTATGTTACATGATATAAGTTTATATAACAATACATTAACATAGTTATTTGGAACTAACATTTCTACTATTCAAATTGTTATGTTTTTGGTTGTAACTTGACAGTTAGCACCATTCAGGCTTTGGCGCGCTTGCGTCCGCGGTGAGGCGGAACCGACGCTGCAACCAAACTGAATACTGCATAAATAACTTACTTTTGAATTTTTTGTTGCGAGGTAGTGTCATGTATGCAGCCGAATTGGGCGTTGGGAATGTACATCTCGCTTACACGACATTGGCGTATAGACAGTCGCGTTTTTTTGCTTAAAATAGCCTGTGGCCCATGTAGAAGGGAGGATGGAGGGCACGCATCTGGATAGCCTCTGTGCGGATGTCTATGGGCGTCGGTAGCCATTATGGCTCCGACTCGTTTACCCCCTTATACAAAAAAAAATACTGGCTAGAAATAATTTACTTTTGAACTATTCCACCGACAATAAACCTTGAGACAAGGCAAGTGTAAGAATCGTTTTGGCACTGTATTCTCCCGCCGAGTTCGGGAACTGGCGTGGATGTGTTGTTGTAGACCGACAATACATTGTTTTGAGCTACTGCACACTGCCATCGAATGGGCCCCCAAATAGCTGCAGCTTGGAAAATTGTCGTGGCTATGTTTTCACTTTTCGTCCGGTTTATTATTTTCAAAGGTCATGAATGGCGTGGTATGGTGGGTATTCAGTATACTCAGTAGTAGGAGACAGAGGGAACGTAGCCGATATATTGTCCTTAGACCCCTAACTATATAGCCACTGCTTTCCACTAGCTTCTGTCTCTAAAGGCCAATACATGCAGGGCTGATAAGAGCGAGAGGCATTAAATAAAACCACATATGCTATAAGTGCCTACAGTTAATCCGAAACTATTAAAATAAGTTTACGACAAGTATACGAAAATACTTTTTTCAAACAAGTTAAATAGCGGAAAAATGTTATTACTCTTTGTACCGGGCGGCTATAGCGAGCACGGGTTGAATGACCCCGGCCGGCCATAGTCGGCGATCAGCTGCGATACAGCGTGTACATGAGAAAAAACTTTAAAAAAATCCTGTGGCTAACCTATTGCTCCGATTGATCTGTTTATATAGTTGTGTAGCCTGGAAATTATACACTAAATATGTACTTTCATTTAATGCCTCTCGCTTTTATCAACCTTGTATAGGCCTTGCCACTTACATCCAAGACATTGTATGCTAAAATATATTCAATTTACTATACATGAATGACTCTACATTGCATGAATTTACTATAACTACATATGTATGAATTGCAAAATTGTATTAAATTGACATTTAATTAGATACCTACTTCTTAAATAGCGAATAATAAGTACCTATTGAATCGCGACACAGTAGCGTTCTAGCCAAGTCATCTCTATTCTTCTAGAAAACACAGATAGCTAAGTTTCAGATTGGCAAATGTAAAATTAAAACATGGATTCCAATTCGATAAATTAAATAAAATGAAAGGAGCTTATTTATGGTGCTTGTTTGTCCCATCAAACGAGCCATCGGATTCTTATAATGGCTACCAGCATTTATTATATCTATGGCCGTATAATTTCAATACAAATGTGTTGCCTTTTTTCACTGCTCTCCTTTCATAGGTTAAAGGAATTAACAAATCGTACACCATTGCATGTGAGCTAGAGTTCTCCTGGTTGTCCCTGCAATGGGGCATAGTACTACCTCTTACTAAAGAATTAACACCTTCAGATTTTCATACAAGACCGAAGTTCAGTCGAAAACCTGTCGTGTAGAATTTGGCTCCTTTTCACATTTTGTGTTGTAATTAACTACTATATAATTTGCTAAGTCATGATCTAAAAATACAAAACGTTAAGTCATATTAGCGAAGTGTATGTACTTAAGTATAGTTTCTAATTTATTACCCATATAATCATTCTCAACTAGATATTACACCCGATCGCCTAGTAAATTGTGCATGTAATGATACCATAGCTATTTCATGAGGCCATGATTCAATTTTAATATATACCATACTGGCTGTACCCACTACCCTGCGTGCGTTGCTACGCGTGGCGCCATCTGTCGAAAATTGGTTGTACCAACTCAGAAACCTTATGCATAACAACTTAGCTAAAGATCATCACATGATCAAATGTATAGTTTACGATTCTATAAAGAACATACATACAAACTTCTTTTTTATATATAAAGATCCATAGGATGTAGGAAGAGGCTTCAGCAGTGGACAGAGAACTCTGAAGATGGAAATGACGACGATTTTTATGTAGAAAGTGTACATAAAATGTTTAAACACAAATAACATTTTGTTGTCAAATTTTTTAGATCTCATGTACAGCCAAACTATAGAAAGAATTTGTCTTATTTACTCGTACATATTTAAACGTTAATTTTAGATCATAGAAATTTATTTAAAAGTTTAATTTCAGACCATAACCGAAAATGAAAAATCTATTAGCCCGGGGTAGCAGCTGGGTTATGCCGGACTCTTACCGGTTACACCCCCACTGTGCTTTCTCCGTGCACCGTACTATGGGAACACGGGCACGCTTTCGCACTCATCCGCGAAAAGTGAAAAATATCGCCTTAGAACATACTAGGCACACATAATTTGAATACAAATACAATAGGCCTGCATACAAATAAGAACTATCTCATGGTAGCAGTCCACATCAGGGTCTTACAGCCGTTATGTAAGGCCGTTTCCAAACATTTTGCACAACCTTATTATACTTGTTTGTAAAATAACCACTGATGCATTGGGAAACAAACGTACATTACATTAAAACGATACCAAGTCGTTCTCTAAATCACTTGCATAATGGCTAATGGCTGTTCTACAAAAATCTCCAAGCATGAGACGACGCTGCCATCTATTGACATTTATCGTTTGTTTTGACATGACAATAGTTGTAAGAAACTGAGACGAAAGATACTATGCAATAATTGTACCTACACGAATTGAGTCAGCGCGACCGGGTAAGTACATTTCCCTAATATATGACTTCTTTTTCTTTCTTTATAAAAAGAGTTAAAATAACGTGATGAGGAAATTTATGTTATCTGTATGGTAAATATGAATGTATGAAGGAGGACAATGCTGCACACCATTTGTTTGTGCGGATGTCTATGATCGTTGGTTATCAATTACCAAAAAGTGATAGAGCTTGCTTGCTCAACGTACCGAATTAAAGTATTCAATGACAAGCTGTACTAGATCCGGGTTAAGGTTTTTAAACGTTTGACAATGTCATAATAATTATAAACAATAGTCAATAAGTAACAATTAATCTGTCTGAGCGAATCTACTCATCGTGGTACTGGTTAATAGGATTTATGATCGGTTTTGTTATTATGTTTTTTTTTTAATTTTTTTTTAGCGCTATAACAGCCAGCAACCATAAAAAAACATCGCGCAATACATAAATGGGCACTGTGTATCTCAATCCCGATACTAATAATTAAACATTTTAAAAATATTTTTTTTTATATTTCCATGTGTAAAATATGCGTGCGATAGGTACCTCTCGGGGCCCTGACCAATCTGCCACAGGTTTTCCTATTCATAGATAAATAAGGGCAACTATTGCCAACTTTATCTTTGGTCTTTCTCTATGTATATAAAATTCTCTTGTCACAACGTTAGTTACTTACTCCTAAACGGCTCGACCGATTCTCATAAAATTTTGTGTGCATATCGTGTAGGTCGTAAAATCGGTCAACATCTATTTTTCATCTCAATATTTCCACGGGCTCGAAACTTATGCGGGCGAAACCGCGGAGCGCAGTTAGTCTCTATCCTACTATCCTATTAATATTATAAATGCGAAAGTTTGTATGTTTGTTTGTTTGTTACTCCTTCACGCAAAAACTGCTAAACCGATTTTCATGAAATTTGGCACACACATAGAGGGTAACTTGGATTGACACAGACACATTTTTATCCCGTTTGTGTGTGTTGTGCTTGTGTTTGTTGTGAAATGTTTCTAAGGGATGCCATGAGATGATTTTCCACGATATCAAAATTTACGCGGATGAAACCGCGGGGCACAGCGAGTATTATATATAAAATTCCCGTGTCACAATGTTAGTTACCATACTCCTCCGAAACAGCTCGACCGATTCTCATGAAGTTTGTGTGCACATCGGGTAGGTCTGAGAATCAACCAACATTTATTTTTCATCTCGATATTTCCACGGGCGAAACAGCATCGCGCCGCTAGTATATACACAAGTTTGTGACGAATTAGTTTCGAATTAAAACTTCGCTACAGCCAGACGAATTGTAACAAATTTCGTGTCACAATCCACTATCAGTTTCAAGGCCCGCGGTCTTGCCCCACATTCGGGGCACAAGCGGCTGCACATTAAGTGGTAATACTCGTTACACTTGTTACATACACTGCTCGTACACGCGTGACTACTACTAGGCGTAGAAATATTGTTGAACTAGCTTTTGCCCGCGGCTTCGCAGTTGAATTCGATGTTATCTATATCTAATATATAAAATTCTCGTGTCACAGTTTTCGTTGCCATACTCCTCCGAAACGGCTTGACCGATTCTCATGAAATTTTGTGAGCATATTGAGTAGGCCTGAGAATCGGGCAACATCTATTTTTCATCCCGATATTCCCACGGGATCGAAAGTTACGCGGGTGAAACCGCGGGGCGCAGCTAGTATTATATAAAACTCAAAGGTGAGACATAGTCATCTATCAACGCACAGGCCAAACCACTGGACGGATCGGGCTGAAATTTGGCGTAATAACGTAGGCATCCGCTAAGAAAGGATTTTTAGAAATTCAACCCCAAAGGAGGTGAAATAGGGTATTGACTTTTATATGGATTTTTTAAGAATTAAACGCGGGCGAAACCGCACAGCTAGTAATACATATAAAACTTCCTCTTCAATCACTCTATCTAATAAAAAAAACACCATCAAAATCTGTTGCGTAGTTTTAAAGATCTAAGCATACACACACACGAATGCAGCTTTGTTTTGGAGTTTAGACATTATAGTGATGTGTTGTCTCTTCTGGATGGAAATTCACGATGTTGCCATTAATTTATTGTTTAGTTAGTGGAATTGGTTCAAAAGTGTATTATTTATACAAGATATGCTGGTTTATAGTATCAAAGGGCAAACGAGCAGTAGGAGCTGTTTTCATGACTACCGACGCCCATAAACATCCGCAAAGAAGTTATACAGACGGTGGCGCATAGCCGTAGTAAGTAGCCGCATTACGCACCGCACGAAACGCGACAGCACAGCTGTCACTTTACACCGGTATCGTGTAAGCGAGAGGTACCGCCCCGGTCGTGTTGCCCAATTCGACGGCATGCATGCATGCAGCGTGGCATTGCCTCTTACTAAAGATACCACTTTTTAGATATTTCCATTAACTATCTAGTAACTTAGTAAACTATTCAGATATATTTAATTGCTTAGTGCTAAAACATAGCTTTTAGCGTCAAAATTTTGCTAGATAGACTTTATTTTATTTTATTAGGTTTTATTTATTTGAATCAGTCATCACTATAGAACACAGGTTCCCAAACTTTTTCGTCTAACGCCCACTTTGAAAATCAGTTACTTCGTATCGCCCCCTTATTAGTTATTACACCTTGATATTCAAAGACAATTATGTCGTTTCTGGCCCTTTACCGCCCCACTCTGAGCATCTAGTGCCCACAAGGGGGCGTTATCGCCCACTTTGGGAAAGACTGCTATAGAACTATGTATGTACAAATGTGAGTTGTGCATAGGAATACACAACTCACATTTGTAGTAAATGAAAAGAACGTAATGCAATTTAGTCCACGTTAATAAGCATTATTTAATTAACTTAAACTTAATTAATATTTTAAGTAAATGAAACCGGTATTCATTATTTAACATCAGGTGGTAATAATAGTAAAGTAACCAGTCGTAAAGTACTGGTTTTAAAGTAGATTTGTTAATTTAAACTCAAGTTAATTAATTACTTAACTGTAAGTTATTTCTGCCTCTCCGCCATGTCTTAGTGATAACAGTAAAACATGGTGGAGAGATCAAACCGTCACAGACTTCGCATATTTTATACAGATTGTCTTCCCTCGCTTTCATTGAGCCACCGGCAACTTGGAAATCACACGGAACGTGACTGAGTCTGAGCCGTAATTTTTGCTATGTGCCATGTGAGCGAGAGGTGCCTTCCAGGTCATGCCGAGGGGCGTAGGGGGGGGGGGGNNNNAGCAGTCAGAGCCATTTTCATGACCGTCCATAGACATCCGCATAGAGGCCACACAGATGCGCTGCCCTCCTTCCTCCTCCCACCTCCATGGGCCGTGCAATGCATTTACTGCATTTTCAGCAATGCAGATTTAGCTGATGATGATGTTGGGACATTATGTGAGACTACAAAGTCTGCACAAGTGTCCGGGGCCAGAACAATCTACTTTCTAAAACAAATTGATTCAACTTTCAACAGATTGCGCCTCCCTGGCACGAAGAGCGCCGCCTTCCTGTTAGATATCGGTTCAGCACAGGAGCCTTTCTCTTCGTTGGTTATGCTAGTTCGTTGTTGTCCCATTGCATGACAAATGACCAGGATAATAACACGGTTGCGTTACCAGAGCTCGCAGGAAACGCGACTGCCTTATCACTTGATTTGTGAGTCCCGCTGAGTTTGTTTTGCCGATTCTTTTCATGTCAGGAAACGCGACTTCCTTATCACTTGATTTGTGAGTCCCGCTGAGTTTGTTTTGCCGATTATTTTCATGTCAGCGCTAGTGTTGAACTGGTGGTGGATTTAAGTGGTATACAGTTATGGTTTGAATGTTATAATGCTCAGGTTATAAAAGCTACTAAGGCGTGTCAAAATGCTAACAGAAATGAATATCGCTTCGACATTTAACTACGGAGGGGAAGAGGGGGAGTGTCGTCACAGCCTTCATTAAAGAGTTCACTTACCCATTACTCAACAAGATGGTGGCTATCGCGAAACCGTGTAACCGCACGCATACAACACGGAAATATAATTCACCGTTCCAAATAGGGTGCCACTTTTTTCTTTAGCAAATAAAGACAACAAATGGTTTTATTATTCCTACTAACAATATAATTTTAATTAGGAAACAAAATATTTTAGGTAGGGTAGTAGTAGGTAGTACCTACTTTATTCCACTTTTCACAAATATTATCACGCTGATCATCAGTGCTACAGCTTATTTAATTTTAATATGTAAACGTAGGTTTTCAATGACATGCTTACAGTCTACACTTTCAGAATCCCATAAATTTTTGATTGTGCAATATAAAGTATTTCCGCGTACTTTATTGCTCTCATAAAGTATAGAGTACAAATGTTTGAAATAACGTACAATACTTTATTATAAAGTACGGGTGGCAACCCTACTTCTAACACAAATACCAAGTTGTAATACTTCGTGAAGGTTTATTCAAATATTAAGGCTGGCGTTTCCTCTACGGCTGCTATGGTCGGAAGAAAAAGAATGTAGTTCTGTGATTATTTAGATTTAGTTTGGGTTTAATTCTAGTTACGGTGAGAAGTTATTAATAAAAAATATGTATGTAGTTGTCAAGAGATGAGGGTTAAATAGCTACTGTATTAGTTACTTACTTCTGATACAATACTACATTTGACGAGACTTCTATGTGTGTATGGTTAATTACCAAAAACGTAGATATCTACTGCAGTCATAGCCCGTTTGTGCGGTTGTTAGAGTTGTGAGAGATGGCTCACTGAAGGGATGGAGTAAAAGCGCATCTGCACAAGGGTCACTGTTAGTCATGTACGCCATGTAGCCTGTAAGCTGATCACAGATTGCTACGACACAATAACCATACTACTTAGTATAATATGTAAAATAAATCCTCAGGAAAGCTACTCGTTGTTTTAACCCGACTATAACAGAAGGACGCTAATCCTTCTCATCATTATCGTTAGCAGACAGAAGACCTCTACAGTACACAGGCCTCCCCCGGAGAACGCCACAGGTCCGGGCCACAAGCTCCTTACACCCAGCGCTCCCCCAACGAGCTTGGCTAGGTCTTAAGTCCGTCCTACACTGTGCTTTCCAGAGCAAGGCCACGCGAGAAACTTTCTTTCTTAGAGGTAAGGTGTTTTAGTAAGAGGTAGTGCCACACTGGATGCCTGCCTGCACCCGAATTAGGCCCGCTCAATCGGGGAGGTACCTTTACTTACATGACACCGGCGCGGTGTGTAAGTATCCGGTGGCCCGTGGAGGTGGGATAAGGAGGGGGGAACGCGTATAGCCTTTATCTAAGGGCATCGGTAGTCATGAAAATCGCTCCGACTGTTCGTTTGCCCGCGTATACTATAAAAAAAAATGTTTTTGTAGGGCATCAATGCGACCACTAAATGTTTTACGTTATTATTTTGATCTGTGTTCATGTAATCGTCTGTAATTCATCAAGGTTACATCACCCAACTGTGGTACATTTTTTGCGAGCACGAAATAATCTTATCGCAATCAATCGTTAAATAACGTAGTTTATTCAAACAATGAAGGATTATCCTAGTTAACTTGGATAACTGGTAAACTGTTTTCAATTCCATTACAATGAGTATTGAAGCTCATAGAAATCTCTATCCATTGTTCCCATACCGTATTTACCCATATTTTGTGGTCTATACTATCTTAACTAGTGATGTGAAATGTCTTTGTTCAACAGTTACCTAAAACAGCGACGGAATGCGTCCAAGGAAATAAAAAAACTAAAAGTATATACATGTATCTGGATATCTCAGGACAGCTCACGCTTTACCATCCATCAAGCCTTTCAGGCTTTATCAGGGAAACAGAAATTCCTGCATAGAGAAACATTGCCACTTTCTGACACAATCGGGTAAAAGGGTGGATGTTATCCTACTAATATTATACTTGTAAATGCGAAAGTTTGTGTGTTTGTTTGTTTGTTACTCCTTCACGCAAAAACTGCTGAACCGATTTTCATGAAAATTGGCACACACATACAGAGTAACTTGGATACACATAGGATAGTTTTTATCCCGAAAAAAATGTTCCTATGGGATATCATGGGATTTTTTTCCACGGGATCGAAATATACACGGGTGAAACCGCGGGCAGCTATATTTCATAGGCACCCTATTTCATCGACTCAGCAGTGTCATAGCATAACATATTATAGTATAACATGTATATTGTGACCAATAGCTCACTTACTATGTCTAGATAAGAGTTATGGCACTCAATTTTCTCTTGCATCGGCAATTTTCAGCAACAACCAAGTAACAATGGGGCAATTAGAGCTACGAACTGGAGCAGAGTTGCCAAATCTGATGCGGTATCTGTAGCGAGAAATTGCTAGAAATTTCCAATTGGAGAAACGTCGTAATTTAATAAAATAATCGCAGAAATTGCTACTTAAGTGCCACTCGCCATTAGTCTATAAAGTCTTATTGCCTTTTTGTGATGGGAGTTGAGAATGGTATAGGGGGGCAAACGAGCAGTCGGAGCCATTTTTTCACATTTTCCATTCATGACTACCGACACCCACAAACATCCGCATAGAGGCTATGCGCTGCCCTCCTTTCTCCTCCCACCTCCATGGGCCACCGGCTACTTACACACCGCTCCAAACGCAGTGATTTTTTAATAGTATTTTTTATGGTATAAGGGAGCGAAAGAGCAATCGATGCCATATTCGTGACATTTAAATTCTAGACTTTTGTTTGTTCTACAGACTATGCAGTAAAAATCGTAGATAAATGTCGTAATAATTTGTCCTCAGCTGGTCGCGTGTATCGTGAGTCACACTTTACACGGCATTGGGTTTAATTCTCTGATAACTGCCTGCTAATAACGGGTTTTTTTCACCTCAAAACACTGTAGGTGTTGTTAAATGGGGAATAATTAGTTGGTTTATGATCATGTTTATGAATACAAGCTTGTACCTACATGTTAATAATCTTATGAGCTGTGTGTTTTGGGTATTTAAGCATACGTGGATAGTCGTTAAGTTTGCATTATGAGGTACTAGCTGCGCCCCGCGGTTTCACCGTTAAATTTCTATCCCGTGGAAAATAGAAAATCATCCCGTGGCATCCCATAGGAAAATGTAAGTCGTCATCACAGATTAAAAACAAAAGACAGCCCCTACTCAAACAAATTGAAGCATTTTTTATAATATGCTTACGTGCTTCAGTACGAAATATTTGATTACCCGAGGGGTTACCACTATCTGCGAACACCGAATGCGTGTGTGTATGCGTGTATGCATGTGTGTATTCTCTGGTATGTTATCCACGGCATTTAAGTTACCACAACCTCTAGTATGCGTGGAATGTATACATCGCGGTCACGTGGCAAACGCGTGCTTTCGAGAACGTAATTCACGTTATTAGAAAGCTTACGTTGAACCCAAAAATATAGGTGCGTAAATTAAAGCCTATTTTGAGGTTACTAGACTGACGTATTTAAAGTTAAAATTAACAGGTCAAAATCTTACTCTATTATCTATTATCATCAGCATTAATTATCGTAATCGTTCGATCGATTCGATTTTGTAATTGTTAAGTATAATCCTCGCCTGCTTTAGATAAGAATTGTGCAACATATTGTAGCGTTTTAAATGGTCGAACTTTGTACACGCCGCCGGTCAAAATCAAATAAGACTTTGTACCTACTCTATGTGCATTTATATCTCGCAATATCTATCTATAGATATGTACCTATATAAGAGGCAAACCTGACTGACATACCTATATCAATGTACAGCCCAAACTACTGCAACTAGACACTTGAAGTTTGCTACATGGATGGTGATTTTATGATGTATGATTTTATGTGTCGTACTTAGGTTTTAAGAGGGGG
>LUGF01041014.1:369287-393362 GCA_001625245.1 Calycopis cecrops | reverse complement strand
ATATTATGATTATGTACATGTGTGCTGTGCGGCACGTCGAGTTTTGGCATGTGTGTGTGACCCATTGAAAACAGTTCATTTGTATGAAGATAAACTACCCGTATACCCTGACTATACGCTGATATAAAGCTAGCGAAACGTTTTCAAATATCAAATAAGTAACAACCAGCAGCGTTCCACGATTTCACCCAAGCAAATTTGTTCCAATGGAACAATAATTTGTCATACGTTAATGCAGATTTTATTATTTACTACACTAGTTTCGTTCGTTTTGACGTGAAAGAATAACAACATTTACATAGACTTGTGTATTAAAATATTATGTACTAGCTTCCGCCCGCGGCTTCGCCCGCGTGAATTTCGGACTTCAAAAATCCCTATATTTTTTAACTTATTATGTTATTCTGATATGAAAGCTATATTACTGTAAAGTTTCATGAAAATCCGTTCAGTAGTTTTTGTGTGAAAGAGTAACAAACATTCTCACAAACTTTCGCCTTTATAGGTAATATTAAGTAGTAGGATTAGTACGACATAATCCGTTAAGTTTTGGATTCACTTTCTCATCTTCTGTCTCTCAACCTTTTCTCTTTATTACCTACATGAGCAAGGAGTTGCCGAATGCATCACAGCCCAATATGCTACGGATTCATTTGTTCTAAAGCCGGTCCGACCAAATATCGGCAACGCGCGCGAGCTGCCCCAATCGGTAATGGTGGGATGGGAGGGGCCGTCCCCTCTAATGGTCCTAAAAATAGCGTAAATATGTTACGTCCACAAACACATCCGGTACATCTTCTTCCCAGCAGCGGGAAAAGAGGGGGGTCTGTGGGTCGTCTCCTTAAATCCAAATACAAAATGGTCTTCACTAGTCCGACGAACAGACCATGGTAGCGTCATTATGTTACCGCCAGTAAGAGGTCCATCCGAGAAAAAAAAATACATCACTGCGAATTTAGAAAAAAAATGAGACTTGAAATGATTGGAGATCTACAGCACTGGTGCTCTAAGGGTAAGTAGAGATTCATCTGAATGAAAATAAATAATCTCGTAATAAAATAAACCTACAAAGTAAAGTTTAAATTTAATATGTTAATTATATAATATATTTAAATTCATGTAACATGTCCTCCACCGACAATCCGTGTTTCTGCGTTCATTCGTGGGAAAAATAAAAAAAAACACAATAAAATTAACTTAGTAAATGTTTATGTAATTTTAAAATATTACTTATATTTTAAAATATCCCACACAAAGTCCTAAAATTTATAAATTACAAAATTTTATATTTACATTTTACAGTACCTAAATAATAATAATTATTTTATTTTTTATTATAAAATATAACTTATAATTTATGATTTTTATCATGTTTAATAATGTAGGTTATAGGTTTTTTTTTCACAGATATTTTTAACGACTCTTGATTTTCAAAAAAGGTCATTTCTGAAGGGCTTTGCATCTGTAGCTCAACAAAAAGGAATAATTTTGTTGGGTTTGTAAAATATTCAATACTAGCTTCCACCCGCGGCTTCGCCCGCGTGTACTTCGGACTTAAAAAATGGTGTTGTTATTATTATACATAATCTAATATTATACTGAAATACAATACGTATATATTTAATATAATATATATTTCAGTATAATATTAGACTATGTATAATAATAACAACACCATTTTTTAAGTCCGAAGTCCACGCGGGCGAAACCGCGGGCGAAAGCTAGTATTATATATATGCGTATTGTATGAAACAATAAACCGCTTTGAGAATCGAATTTGTCGCCGCGCATTTTAGGCGCTTTAGATATTCGTTTTAAGTCAATCTTATCGTGATAATAACTTTTAATCTATTCGTCCAAATTACTTAGTGTAAAAGACAAAGTTTATCTACATTCAATAAGTAAAGTGACAGATGTATCAATTTTCATAAGAGTTCGATAAATATTCTAAAATGTGCATCGTTAAAAAATATCCAATTTAATTGAATGTTTGGTTCACTATTTTTGTCATAGTGACTTACACATAAAAGATAGATATATGCTGTCGCGGACTTTTATTTAGAACTATTTAAGATAAATAATCCTACAGTAATTATCTTTGTGTAACTCCAACAATTAGGTCAGCGCACGCCAATATTGCTCTCAGGGGGCTGATTTTTTTCCGACTTACTTGACAGTTATCGTTATATTATAACCAAATTATAAAAAATCACTATAAATTTTAACTTATTATGTTATTCTGATATGAAATCTATATTACTGTAAAGTTTCATGAAAATCCGTTCAGTAGTTTTTGTGTGAAAGAGTAACAAACACACTCACAAACTTTCGCCTTTATAATATTAGTAGGATAGGTAACAGGTATACAACCTATCTAGCTATCTAGACTTTAGAGTCTACAGCTGATAAATTCCAGAGAATTTTGTCTCTACATTTTAATTTATTTCCGTAGGTACACGTAAGTGCTAAAATGGTTAAAACAAAATATTTTATTGATGAAATACGTAAAAAATGTCTTGACTGCCTAAGTCAGAATGATGCAAAATTTCTAATGACAGAAGTCCAAATCTGGTCAAGTATTTCAAAGTTTTTAAAACTCATTTTCATCTTAAACTACGTAATATAAAACAAAGTGGCTTTCCGCTGTCTGTGTGTCTGTCTGTATGAAGATTTAAGATCTTTAAAATTACTCAACAGATTTTGATGGTGTTTTTTTTATAATAGATAGAGTGATTCAAGAGGAAGGTTTGTAAGTATGTATAATAACTCCATTTTTGAAGTCAGAAATACACGCGGGCGAAGCTACAGGCGGAAGCTAGTATTCCATAATTATCGCTGCATTGGAGCCTAAGCCATTGCAGGCCTGAGCAAATATATCGGCCTGGTCGACTAAAATGCAACGACACCAAATGTTCCATCCTCAGTTTAGTTCATCGACCTTGTGAAGACGTGATAATGATGGAGTTGTGTGAATGACGCAAGACCTCCGAGGCAAAGTATTGCTGTGCAAACACATTAGATCTGCGTTAGTGTTTGTTTGTCCACCACACACAGCCACACGAAAAAATTGAAAGATCCTAAAATATTTTATTGAAGTTTTCGATTCTTTTTTGATCGATTGTTCAGACGCATGTTCAGATTCCGCTAATGTGTAAGATACAGATTTTTATAGGATGAGATGCAAACGAGCAAACTGCCTTTAGATTCGTAAACCCGATGCAGGAGCGCTACCTGCCTTTTAGTAGGTAGAGTCTTTTCGTGAAAATTTCCATGTCATGCGAAGTAAGTACAAATTTGACAAGTTGAGTTCTCCTCCTATTTCTTCAAACTCACAAGGAGTTGCACAGACTCACAAAACGTGATATTGTAGCTTGATTTGAAACAGGCGAAAGAGTTACTGATCGCGCTAGCTAAATCATAAAGGATAGTCTTGTAGTCCAACTCTCGCACCTTTTGTCACTTTATTATCCTAGTTCAAGTGAATAAAGCAGTGGGTATTATTTACAATTATAATGATGTTCTCGCAATACATTTTCCATGCGGCGCTCTCGTCCTCGTATCATTAATATTCATTGAAGTTTATTCTGAGGCGTTGACGTACAGCGATAACGTATGTGTAGTGATACCAGGCGTCAGTGGAAAACGTGGACAATTCCCATTTATGGACTTTTTTTTAATATTTCCAGTGCTCTAGGGTAGTCTAAAATATCCTTACTTACTATGATCATAGCTTTAGAGCCCTATCGGTCCACCGCCCATCTGTTCAATGAAAATTGACCGAGCAACTACTATAGTGCAGCCTTATAGCGTATGAAAATATTTTTGTAATATATCGATAACTGACTACGTAGCAGAGATTTATTTAATTTCTTAACCGATCAAGATCAATCTTAATTAGAATGGAATTTGTAAATGCAAGCAAGAATGTTGATAAAAACGCTCCAGTTTACGGGCAGTGATGACGTCACACGCCATTCGGTACGTGCAAAAAAATTGCAGAGTTCTGTATTTTTTTGGAATTGACTTCTTTTAAATACTTTTTTATCCTGATACAGGCACTACTTAATGTTAAAGTTGCGAGGTTATTTTAAAACTAAGGTGAACTTATTTTTCCATAGAACCTAAAAAAGAAGCTAAGAGAGTAAAAACTAAAACTTTGGTAAGAGGTAGTGCCATACTGCATGCTTGCATGCAGTCGAATTGGGCCGGCACGACCGGGGAGGTACCTCTCGCTTACACGAGACCGGCGTGAAGTGACAGCTGTGCTGTCGCGTTTCGTGCGGTGTGTAAGTAGCCGGTGGCCCATGGAGGTGGGAGGAGAAAGGAGGGCAGCGCGTCTGTATAGCCTCTATGCGGATGTTTGTGGGCGTCGGTAGTCATGAAAATGGCTCCGGCTGCTCGTTTGCCCCCCTATATCATAAAAAAAAAAAAAAAAACTATATCTTTGTGTTAAAATATTTTCAAAGTTTCTGCGAAATTCTATATTTAATTTTTTTTTTAAAACAAAATATTTTTTATACATTTGTTAACTTTGATATTTGAATAAAGATAGAAATAGTGTATATTGAAATATTTAATATATTTAGCGATTCTATTATAATGTTTTACATGTTAAATAAATATACAGATTCGAGGGCCGATTTCGCTATTAAAATATGGTACCGTGGTAAAATCTTTATTTCACATGTTAGGTCATGGTCATGAGAACAAGGTTCACCACAGCCGTTTACGCGCATATTGCGCACATGTCCCGGAACTAATATGTATGGAGATTCTTGTTTGGTGTTCCTCTAGGAACCCTGCTGGGACCTTTATTTCTTTTAATTTGTATAAACAACGACTTTAACGTATATTTAATTTCTTTATAACGTTCAAGCAATGTACAATGTACATACTTAATATAATATAGTGTATAAATTAATAAATTAAAATAAATTAAATAACATGCATAACTCATTTTGAGAGGACACAATAAGATTTTGATCAAATTTATAGAATTTCAGAGGACGGAAACTCTCTTATTTGTTATTTATAAAAGTCGGTAAAATTTTACAAGTTTTAAGAGCGCACATTAAAAATACAGTGAAATTTATTCCTTCCCTGTTCGTGATGTCGGCTGATAAAAAACAATTATCATCGCTGTGTGTCTTGTCTTGCATTGTCTCTTATTTTTATGAAGACAACCGGAATACAGAACATAACTGCAACGGCAAGGTTATTTCCTCGTACAGTTTCAAGTATGTTAGTGCGCAAGGTGCCTTTATTTCAATGGCAAATAAAATTGATTTAAATCATTTCAAGTACACCTACTTACTTTGACGCCCCATGACGAATTATCAAAAATATAATCACCCAAAAAGACATGAAAGAGAAAAAGAGTCAGAATCTAAGGTCACATCATAAGAGATAATTTATTCATAGCTTCTTTAATTTAAGGCGTATTTTAAAAAATCCAAATACAATATTGATGTTGTTATTGCAATAAAAACCTTTCGAGACAATTTTCCTCGACATAAAACGGACTTTTTACCCTCTCGTTATTGAGTGACTTATCATAGACAGCGGCTACAAGCGATTAGTAGTTCGATAAAAAATAATTAGCATTACGATAACGCGTCTTACAAAATAGTTTAATCGGGAAAGGTCAAGCGAGACGATAAGTGAGCAGAAGACATAGCATATAACATAATTATAGTGGTAATGTATATAACATACAATGAAACATAATCATCATTAGCAGCGAGAAGACGTGCACTCCTGAACACCGGCTTCCCCAGGAGTGCGCTACAGGTCACGATCATATAATAATATGTTACATAATTAATAATATAGTATAAAGGAGTAAATATTTTAAATATTAGTGACCGTCAAGAATAAAATTATTATATCATCCAAGTATAAGTAAAATATGAAGTACAAACAGGACGGTGTTAAAAGTGTATGTTAAATATCGTAATATGATCCATAAGAACATAAACAGATTCAACATTTTAATCTTTGTAAATGAGATCATTGCATTTAACGATTTACTAGGGTATCAAGGATGGCAAAGAGATCGCTTGGGGGAGATGGTATCGATTTTTAAACCCTACAAAGTTTCCGTAGGGGAGGCAAGTTGAACGCACGCGGTGGCACGCCACGCGGTCCTCACTTCAAGGTTTGCCTGCCAAAACGGGATGTTCTTCTGTTATTCCTTATATGACTCATTTCTTTGTTCAAAATACCACATTATCCATACCAATCGTATACCTATTTAAAATCGTTTAAGTGCCTATTTTAAAGCGTAAGGTCTTTTGCAAGGAGAACATTCACTAAAATGGTTTTATGCTTTGCATTTACATTATATTTGTGACTTTTAATTTTCTATAATTTTATTCTAAGTATCTCTTAACAAGTGTGTAAACTTGTATTTATAGCTAAGGTGTACATGTAAATATATAAGTAGATACTACTTTACTCCAAGTATCTATCTCTTATTAAGTGAGTTTACCTATGTTTATAGCTACACTCACATTGAAGGGTAAAAAATTAGACATTATGAATTGTAAAAAGATCAATGAATCTTATACGAAGACAACTTTGTAGCAGTTTCGTATAGAAACAAGTTTTACTTCAGCTGATTTTAATACTCATTAGCGGGATTGACGTGCGTCCTGTATTAATACCGTTATGATAGTTTTAAATTTAATCACCTGGGCAGCTTTTTTACGACAGGCAAGCTCTGGCTTTAAAATTAGAAGCTTCAAATTTGTTCCAAAAAATTGTTGCTAAAAATGTTTGTTATGTTTTTACTTATATCCCATTTTAGCTTTATCGCTCTAAAATTGTTGCAAAAGAGCTAATGTTCCATTGATTTCCGTCTAAACTTGATAAAAACATGATAATGTTTATAAATTATACTCATCGGGCGCCGGCACTACATAGCAACAAGATCCACTTGAGTGTATTGATTTAATCAATGTCCCTATTCTGGACGAAGGAAAATTGGTAGTCATGCATGTTTGGTGTATAGGCTATTTGGTGTTGATCACGGGGCATCAGGTGCATGGTGGAATTTCAACATGTCAGGGGTTAAATGTATGTACTTGCAAAAAATCATAACATATCTTGTCCTAAGCAAATCAATAATGTAATGAAATCTTACTTATGTTAGTAAATACCTACACTGTGTGTTAACCACAAAATAAACTACAGTCTGACAATGTTGTAAGCAATTAACCTAGTTAGAGACTTCTTAATTAACAATTAACAGTACTGACCATCTAACATGCAACGACGGGAGTTAATTTCATCCTCTCCAAAATCCTCGGAAAATCCAGATTTTTCTTTGGTCACATTCATGTTTCACTTATCACCAAGACATCACCGATTTACGTATACTTATGGCACAATCACATGGACATATCGATTTTGGCAACACCAAACTTTTGTTTGGGTTAAGCGGAACGCCAAATATGTTAAAATTAAAAAGGCGACCGTCGCGCACGACGCATTCAATGTCAGTATCGACTGGACATTGGACAATCAATTATGCGACGCAGCGTAAAGAGGAGTCATATGTCGCAAGGCTCCCGAGCAAGCGAAATATCGAAACCGCGACGCATGCGCGCTGCGCCTGCCGCTTTGCAATAGCACGCATGCGCGGCGCAGCAACGTGTCGATACTGCTGCTAGGCGCCAACGCGACTGTGCGACGCCATGCGTGTGATATGACTGCCAATCTAATATGCATAGTATCAATGACTTTTAACGATGTAATGTTATGTTTGAACCAGTCACGTGAAGTAATACAAATTGTATTTCATAATTTTAAATCGCAACACGCGATTTGTAGTATTGCTATGTTATTTTATAGGGCGCTTTTTTATTTATATTTTTTTATTGTAGGCAAAAAAATTGCGTGCGAGGGAGTATGTTGTTATTTACATAAAGTAAATATAAATATTAATTGTTATTTAATGCAAAATATGTACGTATAGTATCAGTAAAATATTTTACGTATAAAATGTATTAAATTACTTTTGAATTATCTGTAATTACCTACTTAAATAATATATTTATTAATTTAACATATTTTAGTAGTAAACGAAGTTTTCCACCTTGCACCAAACGTATTAAACTTAAAAATAATGATTACGTAGTTAGTCGTTAATATTATAATCACGCTACGAACGTACGTTTTAAAGGCGTAGTGCTATGTTGCATGGAAATAATAAACGAGTAGCATAGCACAGAGTACTTAGCGGCCATATCGCCTCGGCCCAACCGGCGAGGTAAGAGGCGATTCGACTGACTTTTTTATCGTATAGGGGGCCAAACGAGCAGTTGAAGCTATTTTTGACTACCACCGTCCATAGGCATTAGGCATCCGCATAGAGGCTATAAAGTTGTGCTGCCCTCCTTTCCCCTCCCACCTGCTTGAGCCACCGGTACACGCCGCACGAAATGCGACAGCACAGCTATCACTTCACGCCGATTTCGTGTAAGCAAGAGGTACCTTTATTCAGATAAGGTAAGAGGTAATTCAGGGAATAACTATAGATTATTTACAAACAATGTATACACGAGATATACCCAATGGCTAAGTTTGTAAATTACGAATATATATTCATAAAACAAGTTTCAATTTAAATGTAACGTACATTTAAATTTAGGAAGAAATTTAATTACGAAACTATGTAACTTCAGTAACTATGGTGTCTTACTTGTAAATTTAAGATATATAAGATAAACATAGCAGCCAGCGCGCGGGTGGTATTCGGTTTTTTCAGGTAGATATGTTAAGGAAATAGATATAAATAAAAATAATAATAAAAAATAAAATAATATGTTAAGTAGATGAATATAATTATTTAATCATTTCCAAGAATATTAATACTGTATTACAACAAATATTGGTATACTTTTGTAAGAGGTAGAGCTAACTTCAGAAAAGGAAATCATTTTTCTTTATAATCTTTAAATGTATATTAAGAGACAATGTTTCCAAAACTCCTTGAGTGGTATTATGTTCCCGATCATAAGCGCCAAAACCGGATGGAAAAGTATTGAAAATAAACATGATAGATCCACAACGTTCATTTTGCACTGAAACACAACATTTTCAGAAGATGTATCATTACCATCTAAGTATATTCTACATCCTATATATTCAAGAGTTTTTTGATACAGCTTAAAATGTAGCAAAAACTAGTGCAAAGTGCAGCTTAATGGTTACCGCACACTTATCAACTCGGAAAGGGATCGGAGTCGTATCACCTTCGCTTTTCGAAGCGAGGCGATTACGCTACGGTTCCCATTAGTGTGCGTTGTAGCATGGAGTTTCATACAAAGAATACTGACCGGCTCGAGGTGATACAGTTACGATCCCTTTACGAGTTGATAAGTGTGCGGTGACCAAAATTTGTGACAATAGCGCCACTACTATGTCTGTCTCTACAGAAATTAAGTGGAGGTCACAGAGGCTTTACAAGGGCATAGTCCAGAGCCTCCCGGCCTGAGGAGCGTCGACGTAACAAAGTCAGTGGCTCTTCCTCTTTTATTATAAGTATTCGTAGTAACGAATACATAAATAAGAATCATAAATAAACACATGACTAAGAAACAGTATAGAAAACCTTAATCCCAATATGCTGCGTGCCATGAGGTTCATGTGTCAAAATAGGGACTAAAAAAGGCAGTTCGAGCGACAATGTTTTCTCTTTTTATAAAATAAGGAAAGACTGAGGCCTGGTTCCCCTGCTCTGTGGCAATAAATCACTATATTCATAAGTAAACAGATATTGTTTATAGTAAAATCCCTTATGTTGCAAACGATTAATGGGAGCCTGGATGACTGTCGCCTATAAACATCCGCACAATTGTTATTCAGGCGTGTTGTCGCCGTTCCTACTCCCTCTCAAAATGAATTACCCGAAACGCGAAAGCATAACTGGCACATGGCGGTATCATGTAGGTACGGCAAGAGTTACTTCTCCAGTCGCACGGGCTGTACTGCAATTTGCACTGCCTCTACCAAAAAATATGTCTAAAGATAAAAGAAACTAGAATGATTTAACGATTATTGTCGATAATACCCAAAAATAAAAAAAATATAAAAATAGAATCTATATAAATTGGAAACAATCTATAATCTATGGATCGCACAGATAAAGCGAAACGGTATATCAATTATCTATTACGTATTAGGCAATGAACACACAATGGATGTTTAAAGACAATTTATTACGGAACAATAAGAACAAGGCTGCATTCAGACCTTCGTCACAATAGAAACATTATTTTATTTAGCGAAAGCTCCTTATGTAATAAAACCATTAAAATAATTAATGGACGAACCTAATTACTTGCGTCACGCCCACGATGTTTTATTGAGTATCGCATTGTTCTGAAAACGTCATGTGTTATGAATAAGTTAAGCAAGACAGGTTTTGGATGGGTCAATTTTACGGCAGGATGCAACGAAACAAATTGCATGCAAACCATTGCACCGATCCGACGACGTTCCGACTCTTCAGAGGCAGCTGTACAGTCCAGACAGACAATAAATGTCAATTATACAATAATTAAATAATAACATTCAATACGATTATATAACAGTAATTACAAACGATATTCTAAGTTACACCAGTCACTACTAATTACATTAATTATACTTAAGGTACGTTAATCTTTTCCTTATCTTTTAATCGTTGCTTAGATATTGCTTAAACATGTAAGGTAATGTAATCATTTAGATTTGCTCATAATTGCTAAGTGGAAACCATTGCTGCCGAATCGTAAGCGTTGACCCTGGGTCAGATTTTCGTACCATATGGGAGCAAACGAGCAGCTCAAGCCTTTTGGGGATTATCGACTTGTGCAACTAGACGGTTGCATATTAATAAATAAAACGTAAAGGCTTCATGCTGAATTATTTTAATTAGTGTTAAGAATTCGCTATTTTCGTGTTCCCCAAAGATCTGTTTTCAGCAGCGGATACACGAAGTCTGATAATTATGGCAGGATTCATCAAATATTATCCTACTAATATAATAAATGCGAAAGTTTGTAAGGATGTTTGTTACTCTTTCACACAAAAACTACTGAACGGATTTTCATGAAACGTACAGTAATATAGCTTTCATATCAGAATAACATAATAAGTTAAAATTTATAGGGATTTTTATAATCCGAAATCCACGCGGGCGAAACCGCGGGCGGAAGCTAGTACATCTCTAGATTTAAAAGTTTGCCAATGTAAATATATTTCTAACGCGGCCCGGGTTTTTCCATGTCATCTATCTCATGAGGTCAAACTTATAAAGGCAAGTTTTTTATACTCGATGACCTAAACGCCCACGTGAAAAAAACGCTCATAAAGTAATGATGACATGGTCTGTAATGTTTAATCACAGTCATCATCTATAATTTCGTAAGAAGCACTAAAATTACTGCTTTGCCTACAGGCTGGCATTCTGAAATGAGACCGGCGTAAAGTATATATGCTCTAGGGTTTTGAAATGTTTATGAAATATTTTGACTGTCTCGTGGTCTAGTGGTAAGCGTGTTCAACCACAGATGTGAGGTCCCTGGTTCGAATCCCGGGTCGGACCAAAAATCGTTATTGGGATTTTTCAATTTCTAATAACAGTAATAACAGTTAGGAATTTAAAGTTATAACCCCCGTGCCTCGGAGAGCACGTTAAGCCGTCGGTCCTGCGCCTGATTTCTCTCCGGTCGTGTCGGACTGCCGTCCCATCGGAATGAGAGAATGAGAGAATAGAGAGTGCACCAGTCTTTATGCAGATGTTTATGGGTGTCGGTAGTTTCGAAAGGCTCCAAATGCTTTCCCCTTACGTTGTACAAAAAATATTATTGCAACTCTTACGTATTGCTGTATCTCTCTATTCTTGAATAGTAGTATAGTACCTACTCGTAAATAATTGTTCAATTTTATTTCCCCTATTTGTGAGAGAAGGCAAAAATAAGGAACTACTAAGATAACACACTTTATCACCGATATGGCTGTAAGGTAATGTAACTCTCGCTGCGACAGGGCTAGTTAACATTTTAAATCAATTTAATAATAATTTGTTAATTAATTTAAGGTAACAAAATGAAAATGATCATGTTAATGTCATTAATCTGCTTAGATTTTTTTTATATGTATGTCGTAATTTAAAATGTCCTACCGTAAAACTCATGTATTGTTTTTTTATAAACATAAATCGGATTTACAATGTTATAATTTATTTTCTCCATGAAAAATCGGATTTACAATATTATAATTCATTTTCTCCATGAAACGTTCATAACTAAATTCGCGCCAAGATGAATGTTTCCATGCTTCGGCTTCCAACTTAATATAATATAATATTTACATTCGCGTCAATAATTTCAATTGAATCAAAAACATTACGCTCTCTAAAACTCCTAGCAGACACTATATGTACAAAACAAAACCTGTTAGCTTGCGGTGGAGGTTTGGCTTTTTGGCGTTCATCAAAAGGGACATGCATTCAGCAATTTGGAATTGTGGCCTAATGTCGGGATAATACAATTGTGGCTAGGGATCCCTGATCACCACTTGTCCCCTACATTTTTTGTTGTCCTCTTCTTATAAGGGCTTGGTATCCCAAACATCAGGCCTCTCGATTAAATAGACTTCATCCAAGATGCTGGCAACAGGCAACTGAGTTCTACTGCCGCGACTAAAAAACCACGGTGGCGTATCTTGTGGACATTTCATCACTTTCATTCATCATTCAACTTTATTCCTTTTCAAAAATATGCTTTATTTTCGTACGTTACGTTCGTTACGTTACGTTCCAGCAATTTCTCAAAAGCGTCTCTTATGCCAAAGGTGCACAATCCCTGGACCATACGATAAACGGCGTTCAATATTTCTTTATAATTGGCATGCGGATTGCTCCGGCCTGTGGACGGCGCGTCTCCAGCTCAGTTGTTGCAGACATTGATGTAAGACGTCGTTTATTATGGATATAAAAATACATTTGATGGTGCAATCTTTATTATTGATGGGTGCAATGGTTCGTTTAATGCTAGTTGCCCATAGAGGTCGCCATCGGAAATTTGCACATAAGTGAAAGATCTCCATGAAAAATGTATGTGCTTTAGACGACACAACTGAAGTAAAACTTAATTATTGATTTAATACACAAATTCATTACCGTCAAACGACATAACATGTCATTTGATATTTGTTTTTTAAAGACAAAAAAGTTTCGCTTAAATGGAATTTTAATTTTGAGTTTGAATGACAACTTCATTTTTGTAATGCTCTTGCTAGCGCACTCCCCCAATTCAAGCGCGCGAATAGAAGTTTTACTTCAAAAAGTTTGTGCATTAATGAAACTAAAACGTGCTAAGCACTGCCAAGGATGATTGGAAATAGGTTGTCACCAACCTTTTCCCGGCAGCGCTACAACAATGTTTAAATTTTTGTTTTTGCGTAGTAGGTGTAAGCAAAAAACGGATTGGAGAGCCCTTATATGTCCCATAATTATTTTGCAGACATGTCCCGTCATCCCTCCTCTCCTCCAATGGGCCATTGGAAACTGCCAAACCACACCTACACCATGAAAGCTCTTCAAACTACCCATAAAACGCGACAGCGAAACCCTCAGCCAGGGACCTTCTTGCGCAGCCTTGTTACAATGCATCATTGACCGCCTCTTAATTAATATAACACAATGTTATCTCATGTTGCCGAGATCTGATTACGACCCCAAGACTTTCCTTTCACATTATCAAGATTAAATACTAGCGTCTCATTATTTTATACAAACACTAGCGACACGCCCCAGTTCTGCGCGGATATAACAATATCTGCAGATTGGATCAACGAAAATCCACGAGTTGACCCTATATCCGAGTTACTGGTAACTCAAATGATAGCCAAAGTAGGTACAATTAATTGTAGTATGCAAGAGGTAGTGCCATGCTGCATTTTGGCGAATTGGGCCGGCACGAGTGAGGTACCTCCCACATGTTACCACCGCAAGTGCTGTACCGTCTCGTTTCGTGGAATTTGTTTCCGATGGCCCTATGATGACGTCAGCGGAAGTCGGTACCTTATCATCGAAAATGGCCCCATCGGAATACCAGTGCTGGTGAGGAAGGGCAAATACTGAGTTGTTAATGTTGTTTGTTAAGTTGTTAAAATATTTAGAGCTGATTAAGTAGTAAGGTAAAAATGTATATATAATAATAATAATGTCGTCCTAGCCGATTTCGGTTACGGCGGCCGTCTCTATAGAGACGTGCCATCTTCGCAGAACATAGTATAGTGCACAAGTGTGCCCGCAAACACAAGTGGACTCTCTATTCCCTCATTCTCATATTCCGATGGGACGGCAATCCGACACGACCGGTGAGAAATCAGGCGCAGGACCGACGGCTTAACGTGCTCTCCGAGGCACGGGGGTATATCACCGCCAACTTCCTTACTCCGGACTGTTATTAGAAATTGAAAAATCCCAATAACAATTTTTTCGGTCCGACCCGGGATTCGAACCCAGGACCTCACGTCTGTGGTTGAACACGCTTACCACTAGACCACGAGGCAGTCATTTGTGTCATATATTTATATGACACAAATAAACTATTATTTCTTTCAAAAGGCTGCTCGTTTGTCCCCATATACCTACTATTAAAAAAAACCGTTTCTTCGAGATGCATCGATAAGTCCGGACCAAAAAATAAAACTTTTTGTGAGCTTTTCAGATGACTTTAAGCGTGTCCATTTCAATAATTGTATTGTATTATGTAATTGGGCTTCGGTATTGTGTTACAAGTTGCGGAAGTGTAAGCGGAGCCGGGTGAGTCTGTTTGCGGATTATGTGTCGGCGCTCCTTCTGTTGCGTCACGTTGTTCCTTTTATCCTATTTTTTTTTATAGTATAAGGGGACAAAAGAGCGGTCGGAGTCATTTTCAATTAATATCGACTCCCAAGATGGCACAGAGGTTATACATATTATATAAATGCATTAGCTTCCTTTCCTCAGCCTACACGGGCCACCGGTTACTTCCATACCGCACGAAACGTGACACCGCATGTGTCTACGTCGGTATCGTGTGAGAGGCCCAATGCGGCATGCATGCATGCAGCCTGGCATGCATCGACTTTTGGTACGTGGATAATCCAACACTGTCCAGGATATTGCGATGTCAAAGGATTAGGGGGAGTGTAAAAGGTCTCCAAATGGGGATGTTTTTGGCCTCCGTATTTATCGTAAGGTTCCTGGCCTTATGCCCTGTACTGTATAAAAATATGTAAGTAAGTATATTAAAAGGTCCTTTACTTTATACCACATATTTACTTTTGACGACAAATTTACGAAATATATAGACGTACAAGCTACGCCCCGCGGTTTCACCCGCGTCAATTTCGATTCCGGAAGATAGAAAATCATCCCATGGCATCCCATAGGAACAATTTTCGGTATAAAAACTATTCTATGCGCTAATCCAAGTTTCTCTCTATGTGTGTGCCAAATTTCATGAAAATTGGTTCAGCAAAGTAACAAACAAACAAACAAACGAACGTACAAACAAACATACAAACTTTCGGATTTATAATATTAGTAGGATATATGCACAATATTTAGTTTCCTCATTTCATTGCCAAAAGAAACTGTTTTCTCATCGTCAAAGATGTAAATCGAGAACGACATACGGCACCCATAAAGAAAGCGTAGTTTTTATTATCTCAACGCATACCTGTTAAGTTGTTATGCTATTATTACCCAAGAATCGATTATAAGTAATCAAAGTGCGTAATTGCCTATCGACTCACTCGATTACATTATTTTTTGCCTGATTTAATCAATTGAACCAGTTAATTGTTGTTATTAAAATGTAAATACGTTAAGTATGTAGTTATGGAGCGTTTTGAAATAGGTAAATGTTACAAGAATGCACAGTAACGTTTTGTTCTTATTTTTTGAGCTCATGTACCTACCTATACAGGTAAGGAGTTAAATTTCATCTTAAGTTTAATGGTCGTTCAGGTCATTTATGGTCGCAGCACACTTATCAACTCAGAAACGGATCGTAACCGTATCACCTCGAGCCGGTCAGTATTCTTTGTATGAAACTCCATACTGCAACGCACACTAATGGGAAACGCAACGTAATCGTATCGTCTTCGCTTTTCTAGGCGAGGCGTTTACGATCCCTTTCCGATTTGATAAGTGCGCGGCGACCATAAATGATCTGAACAGATTTGGGTATGATATTTGTAGAATACTTATCCTCAAATAAAAATATTGAATAATTAGAAATTCAAATTAAGTAAACGTTTCTTTTTCTTGATCAAGCTCAAGTTTATTTTTCATAATTTGATGTTTTATACTCAAATCGGTTTCACTAAACGCGGTTATAAACTTTTAAGAACATTAAACTTACATTCAGCGTTCTATAAATTGATTTAGTTATCTTTACAATTATTGTTCTTGTTTGTTAGTTAAGGCTTAAAAAGTTCTGTCTGTCAGGTGCTATTTTATAAGTAATTATGATATCATATTACACGAACATTCATTTTTTTTCCTTGAGATATAAAGAACCTAGAAGGAATAATACTATGGAGAACATAAAAGGGTTTACGGCAAAAACATCCAGATTTAAGATATTTTCTCCATATCTAGCAAACGACATATAGCGTTACCATATAAATGCGTCTATGTAAGAAGTTGGCTGACACCTTGGCTAAAATAATGGTGTTTATCAGATCGCATAAGGCCGAACGACATTCTGGTGTAACAACTTGTAACAACTTGTAACAGCTTGTAACAGCCTGTTACCAGTTTAAGGGAAGTAGTTGGGCAACGAAACTGCACCCATGTGGGAAAAAATCTACGAGCCCAGTAAATATAGCTAGTGATTGTATATAAGAAGCAGTATTTATATCATTAGAAAATACTAGGCGAGGCTGAAATGTTGCGACGTATGTGGACTTTTTATGATCATATTTATGTAATACTCTACTAGACCAGGGTTTCTTAAACATTTTTGCAGTCACGGCCCCTTTTACAGAATTTAGAAGCTCCGCGGACCCCTGTTAAAGAATATTAAAAGTCACTATGTACACAAGAATATTTAACTCAGCTACCGCGGAATTCTGACACATGTTTTTTTTTTTAATGGTATAGGGGGACAAACGAGCAGTCAGAGTCATTTTCATGACATGACACACAGAGACATCCGCATAGAGGCATTAATACAGATGCGCTGCCCACCTTTCCCCTCCTACCTGCATGGGCCACCGGCTACTTACACATCGCACGAAAAGACGTGAAGTCGTCGGTATAGCCCCATTTTGTTCCGGTAGTTCGGACTGCCGACCCGTCGCGCATCGGAATAGGAGAATGAGGGAATAGAGAGCGTACTTGTTACATTCCACGCATTTGTGCAGTTAATACGTTCCACGATCAAAGATGCAATAGCCGAAATTAGGCTAGAAGGATGATTTTAAGGCTTTGGCAGCAAAACACGCGAACTCAATACATAGATGATGTAAATAGCTAATTCCGTCGATGTGCAATTTGTTGATATGGACACTGGTGTGATGTAACCGTGTTACAGTGTTACAGTGCTAATAGCTGGTTACAGGTGTAACAATTAAACCTACATTTTACTAATATGGTCTTGTGACCATGTTAGTAAGTAATCTTCTTTTTGGACCTGAAAATATGTTGTGGAAGCGAAGAGAAAATCAACACAGATTTATCGCATTGCTCTTATTACTAGTTCGTGTCTAGTGAACAAAATTATGTAGTTCAGGGTTTCCCAACCAGTGCTGCGCGCCCCTCTTGGGTGGTGCGGCCAGTTTTCATGGAAGGCGCGATAATAAAGGTGTAAAGGAAAAAAATTACTAAACTGAAAATAGATTGAACTAGAGACAGAATTGTTAAGTGTAAATGTTTATAAAGGTATTAATTATCTACATATTATAAATGTAATAAAAACTATGTCGTTTTATAATTCGGTAATTTTTTTAGGCGACGCAAGGAAATATTTGCAAGTCGTTTCGTTAGGGAGGCGCGATATCGAAAAGGTTGAGAAACCCTGATGTAGATTGTAGGTATATGGATTATGGGTACACTATAAAGGTAAGCAAGCCAAAGTATATATGTAATAAACCGTGATAAAATCTGTTAAAATTGTTTTATTGTTATGAGTAATATCCTCATTACATTATGTAAAAATAAAACAATTAAAATTTAATATTACTTAAATTCTAAAATGAGGTAACCCAGTTTTAAAAAGTTTTAACGTTTTACATCAAACCTTACAATTTCAGAACATTTTAAATATGGAATCGATGAAATTGGGTTTAGTTAATTTTCGATAGTAAGTACGATGAAGACACCCATAGACATCAGCATAGAGGTTATACAAATGTGCTGTCCTGCTTCCTCCTCCAGCCGAATCGCATCGTACCAGACTTATTACACTACGTTGGTCTAGCCCCGTGCTAAGCACCACAAGGACTTGTGTTATTGGTACTAGACAACGGAAATATATTTAATATGTTTTATAAATTTAAGTAAGTTTATAAATTTAAGATTCTTCTTATATAAATACACAGATAAACATCCATGATCTAGACGGGATTCGAACCCGCGTCCCCTGGCGCAACATGCTCCGCCATGCTGCATGCATGCTGTACCACTGCGCCAGCCTGGCAGTCAAGTACCATTCTCCATATTAACAGCCAGTAGATTATGAACGTGTAGTTTTGCGTGATAAAATACGTAGAGTACAAACCATAAAGTTTATAGTTCAATAAAATTTTCCCCGGTGCATTTCTCTTGTGCAATTTGTAATTACAATTAGACAGTTGGCAAATAGGTGTTAGGTCACAGGTCGAGCGAAGGTAGGGACGTAATAGGTGAGCTTCTGGTATTGAGAACGCAGTTACTACTGGTTGGTTGCAATTATTTGCATTTTTAACTCTTTTTATAGTGGTGTGTAGTATTGTCGGTATTGTATTGTTAGTATTGTCACAGGTATTGTATTGTCAGTATTGTTACAGGTATTGTATTGTCAGTATTGTTACAGGTATTGTATTGTCAGTATTGTTACAGGTATTGTATTGTCAGTATTGTCACAGGTATTGTATTGTCAGTATTGTCACAGGTATGCGAGAATGCAAAACACGTCAACCTCAGACTTCAGCCGGTATTCTGATGTTGGTCCGTTAATTGAGTAGAGAGATTAGAGGTCTACTCAATCTTTTTTTTTATAGCTTAAGGGGGCAAACGAGCACGGCGCCCTTTGATGACTAATGACGCCCATGGACATTCGCATGATTGTTACGCAGATGCGTTGCGAATCCTATCATCCTCCCCAATGGGCCACCGGCTACTCACAAACCGCACGAAACGCGACAGCGACGCTGACACTTTACGCCGGTATCAAGTTAGCGAGAGGTACTGCCCCGGTCGTGCCCAATTCCGTCGCATAGGTGGATGTAGTGTCATGCACCATGCATGGCCTCTAGGAGAGAAGAGAAGGAGGGGAACACATTTGCATAACAACTATGCTTCGGGGATACTATCTGATACCTCCGACTGTTCCTTTACCACGGACTCCGCACGAAGGTACGAAACTCAGTCGTCCCAGTACCATCCGCCCGGATTTACACAGGCGCTTACTCTCAAAACGTCCCCTCTACAAAACATTTCAAATAGAAAGGCAATGTTATGTCTTACTGGTGGCGGACTGGACCCCTTATCGCAGATCGATTGCTGATAAGCAAAAACTAACACCTTGCCTAGGCATTACATAAGATCTGTACCTGGTGCTAATAGATCGTGGAAGTCTTGTCAATCAATGTCGCTGAAGAAAGTTGGACAGGCTTGCACTGTGAATACGACATAATCATTAGAAAGGTCGTCATCTACGGTATAAAAGCCTGATTGTTTATCAGTTTTATGTAAATAGAAATGTTATTGATTCCTTCGCAAACATAGTCATAAATGTTGATGGACAATATATATTATTTACGTTTAAAACTATAGAAAGAATGTAGTATTGTTACGTGGTGTATGTATTCTCTTTGCTATTGTTTATAACTTGCTGTGCTGTACGGTTTCATCCGCGTACGTTTCGATACCGTGGAAATATCGAGATGAAAAATAAGAGGAGAAGGGTGGATATTGGTCAGGGAGAATGTGTTTCGTGAAACCCTTAAGGATATAAAAGGGGTAATCTATCAAAATATGATTCAAAATTAATCTAAAAATTAATCTGAATGTATATGAATGGTATCACAATTTTTATAAGTACTATCCGAAACTACTAACAATATTTTATATATTTGTCCAATTTAAAATATAGGCTATAGGTATTTTATTTCTATTAATTCCGGTCAGTTAGTATAATATCGATAATCGTATAGTAAACTCTGTTCGTTTTTAGGGTTCCGTATCTCAAAGAGAAAAAACGGAACCCTTATAGGATCGCTTTGTTGTCCGTCTGTCTGTACGTCTGTCAAGACCTTTTTCTCTAAAACGCGTGAAGGGATTAAGCTAAAATTTTTGTCAAATACGGAAGCCAGTTACGTCTTGATGTCTTGAATAAATCACACTTCTAAGTTAAAACAATAAAAAGTTATAGCCAATTATGAACAAATTCTGTGTGAAAACGTACTTTGTCGAAAACCAAAAAATTATCGGGTACTTCCCGTTGACCTGGAGTTGTAAAATTTGGCAAGAAGTAAGAGCTTATAGCACATATATAGGAATAAATCTGAAAACTAGTAAATTATATGTAGATCATTGGAAAAATCATTATCAACTTATAACTATAATTCGTTGCCTACTAAATGTGTGTGAGCAACCGCTTATATACGTTTGTCAACTTAAACGGCAGGCGTAAAGTTACAATAATTGAAAACTATGTATTACGTTTGGTTTACGGAACCCTCGGTGTGCCAGTCGGACTCGCACTAGGCCAGATTTTTTATTTATGTTAAAATTGGAAATATCCCCTCCTGAATGTTTTTCCGGGGAATGTGTGTCGCTCACAGGTATGCGAGAAAAAATCTTCAGTCTGTAACCCGATGCTTTTAATGTTGGTCTACTAATTATGTAGAGAGATTGAGCCCAACTCAGCATCACACAAATGTATTCCCATAAATGTATTTGTATTCAACGCGACAAACAATGGCATCAAATATGTGACAAAAAATTATCGATTAAATGGCTCTTTGAATTACTTTTTCAACTTAATTAAAAATATTTTGGATGGTATAATATAACAGGTCCGGTGTCGATCAGTTGTCGACACCTCGCATTCGGCTTGGCCTATTGAGTTTCATCAGAAAAAGTAACGCAATTCAGACCTCTAGCTGCCAATCAAGTTTTTGATTTGGCGGTGATGCGTATCATACATGTTTATGTATCAATATTTTAGTGTGGATTCAACTCTCTGTGTTTATTGTCGCAAAAAATATTATATCAGTAATGGAGGAATAGTTTTTTGTGTATTATAATTAAATGCTCGATTTAATATGATACGACAAACAGCGAACAGTGCTAGTGACTGTTTTATATAGTATAGTGAGAGAAACTACCAATCGAAGCTTTGGTGACTACCAACCCCCTTTGTATCTACAAGATGCACTGCTCTCCTTCACCCATCACAAATGATCCACCTCACAAATCGCGACAGAATAGCTATCACTTATAGAGGTATCTAGTAAATTTTAAGGGATCCCGGACACAATGTACTAAAGACATCTTACCTTACAGGCTAGAAAAGGCTTGGGGAGCAATTGATGCCTTTATACATATACTATATAGTCGCTACGGTGAGATTGATAAGATTGGTAATGGTAATAGGTCGACGGCATCATATCAATTAAATTATTATTAATAACCGTATTTTATTGCGATGGCTGCACTTAAAATCGGTTTTGGTCTCACTTTGAAGAGCTCCAGTGTGCAGAGAAATAAAGAAAACCAAATAATATAAAAAGAAAAATAAAGTAAATAAAATAAAGACCAACCTAATAAAATGTGACTAATATAATGTGAAATGTTTCACATTATATTATATGCGTCCCGCGGTTTCACCCGCGTAAATTTCGAACCCGCGGAAAATAGAAAAGCAACCCATGGCATTCTAAAGTAACATTTTTTCGGAATAAAAATCTTATGTGTTAATCCAAGTTACTCAATTTGTGTGCCAAATTTCATGAAAATCGGTTCAGCATTTTTTGCGCGAAGGAGTAACAAACAAACAAACAATCAAACAAACAAACATACAAACTTTCGCATTTATAATATTAGTAGGATTCAAAACGTACGTGTAATAACAAAATAATCGATATGTTATAGACCCTATATATTGTAAAAACTGATATTATATAAAATACGTATATCATTGATTGCAAATCTATTTTTGTACTCAAATTCCGGCAAATTATTTTTTCTTTCTTTATTTCGAAGAAACGCAAAAGCTTTGCTGGAGGTCTAGTTACAATATATTGGTGGAGAAAATTTAAATTTCTAGAACATGATTGTAACAGTATAAACTGACTATGCCATTAATTATTATTACTTTAATATATCAACACCTACGTACTTCGTGAGCTTGCTTATTACTATTTGCTTTCGATTGTTGCAATAGTTAGACTTGGGAGACACGATGAGGAAAATAGGTAGGTAACATAACACCAGCTTGAAAGTGAAGAACATATATATATATATATTGTATTGTATATGCTGTAATGTAGTGGAATAGGGCTTGCACGACCGGGGAGTTACCTCTATGATACCACCGTAAACTATTTCATAACCTATTGCGTTTTGTGCTGTTTGTCAGTTTCCTGTGGTCCATAGTAATAGTTTTGAAACAGAACGCTCAATAGAAGACAACAGGAAGGGACCAACATTTAAGAGGCTATCATTACACCAGCCACTATCGCATATTCGTCTGGGTCATATTTAACTATGTCAAATGTGTTTAGTGTAACGATGCGATATATTTGGTCATGTTATGTCAGGCGCCAGACAAGACAGTCATTAGTTGACACAATTTAAATTTACGTAACCTGTAACCGATCTGCGGGTGGATTGATTGATCAGGTGTACAAGTACAAATGCTTTACATTACTTATTTGTACACCATAAGTTATGTGACTTTTGATATGAGAAGCTCGACACATGTTTTTTTTATAGTATAAGGGGGCAAACGAGCTGTCGGGACTTTTAATCACTACCTATGTATATAGATATCCGTATAGAGTTGCCCTCCATCCTCCTCCCTCCTACATGGGCCACCGGCTACTTACACAACGCACGAAACGTGTCATTTTACGCCTATGTCATGTAAGCGAGAGGCTGGCCACGGAGGTACCCCTAGTCTGTCAGCCCAACTCGTCTGCACGACCTCTTACTAAATGGGAGACAAGTCTCGAAGGGTTTTGGAGGGTGTTCGGTTCAGCTCTTATGTTATATTGATAATAAATTATTATCTACGGGTTGTTATAAATAACCCTAGATAATAGGCGCAGATGGGCCGGCAAGCCGTTAACGTATTTCTTGCCTAATTAAGCCGGAAAGATTTCTTAAGTTACGGCATGTAATTTCTATTTTAGAAATCAAATTCCGAAAATAAAAAGTTATTGCTAAAGAATTGCTAGCAATTTATTTTGCAAATGTAAATTGTAATGTATTCTTCATGAATTGAGGCCACTGAATAGACTCCTAGTGCTCGCTTACACAGTGAGAGTGACAACTGTGTAAGCGCACGAAACGCGGACAGCGTTTCGTGCGGTTTGTCAGTAGCCGGTGGCCCCTAAAGGTGGGAGGAGGAAGGGAAACGCATCTGTACTATTCATATGTCTATGGGCGTCGGTAGTCATGAAAATGGCTCCGACTGCTCGTTTGCCCCTCTATACCATAAAAAAAAAAATGGAGACGAATGTTGTCATTACTTAAGGTACAAGACTTCCAAAAGAACGAGGAGCCTTTTGGACACTTGGGAAAAAAGACAAATACAAGCAAACTGTAACAAAAGAACTAATTATAATCAGCGCCAGATACGTTCTGGCGGGGCCCTT
>LUGF01041014.1:325468-339284 GCA_001625245.1 Calycopis cecrops | reverse complement strand
CACTTATCTATATATCCTGTTTATATTTATGTAAGTACATATATAGTGTCTATCAGCTACAAATCTACAGGTATAGCTCAAACAAATTACGATAGCACCAATGAGCATTCACATTCTCGGTTGCATCAGTATTGCGTAATACTTTTAGACATGTACATGTTCAGATGCGGTGTGAAGTGAGGTACGCGTCGACACGTCCGCCGGGGCATAGTAAAATAGACCTTATCTTGTGGCTATAAGGACGAGTTACGTATGTGTCATACAAGTTTTTACCTACTTCGGACTGTTTATCAATCATAGACTACTACATATTTGCCAACTATGACTGTAGAATCTTAGAAAATGGATTGTACGTATATATATATAGATAACAAATTCTATGGTGTTAAAACAACATTCTGTACGTTCGTCACATATGGTACCACATAATATCAGGGTTGTGGTATTCCCAGCTGAGTACCACAACCATTAACTGAGTGGTAACCATTTTAGGACTTTGTTACACTGTTGTGCATTATCCCGTGTTATAATTTCGCCTGTCTTGTATTTTTGTTTTACTTAATTTTTTATCGTTTATTTTTTTTTTTGTGTCGTTATTTTAAGTTTGTATTGTTTTTCTTTTATGTTATAGTTTTAAGTTGTGATATTGTATAGCAGTGTAATTACTAAAGACCTAAATAAAGTATATTCTATTCTATTCTATTCTATTCTATTCTAAAATCATTGCACCGAAAAGAATGTCAAATCCATCTTGGAACAGGCAACGTATTAATCAGAAGGAGTTGGGATGAGCGGGAGATAATGCAAGAAAAAGAGAGGGCACCCACGTGAATCCCATGTGCTGAACGGAAATATTATGTTAAATTTATTGGCTTTATACAACTTACATGTGGCAGTTATAGAAGATCATGTTAAATGCTTAAATATATTTGTTGAATATTTATAGGTAACATTCAAATTACGTATCCGTATGCTACTATAAACCAAGATTAGATAGAGAAGAAGGATTCAGGATCCTGATATTTCTTTTGCTACATTCACATATTTTTACATGTATTTCAATCGTTCTTATGCTCTTGACCTGATCTTGAAGATAATAATGAATATTAAGTAAATTTATTCAAACATTTGCGCGACTGGTTGCCGACCACTGGCCGCGTACGACGTCTTTTTGCAATTCACTCGGTCAACTGCAATTCCTATAGTTATTGGATATTCTTTGTCACGGTCGTGATTGTTCTAGCGATAATCGCAGAACTGGACCCTGCAGTCATCATCATCACAATCAACTTTAATCTACCTACATCGTGTGGACTAATAATAGTTCAAGTTTTTCAAATCTTTTCTTTTGATCAGCAATTCGGTTTGGGTTTTCATTTTTCATTCATTAAACAATCAACTAATGCGACTTGGCAATAATGTAAAAATTATAAATTTGCACAATTTTTATTTCTCCTATGTTGTTAAATGTTAGGACAAAATCCTATTATCCTGTATGTCTAATTATTAGGACACTGTAAAAATTGATTAAAGATAACGCGAAAGAAATGAGCAAGGTATTTTTCTTTTCGCCCAATTATAATTCTTGATTCTACTGCCATCCTGCATGTTAAGTCATACCTTAGAGGCATCTTCAACGCAAAGGTTGTTAAAGTGTTATACTATGTTAATTGACATTTACGTTGCCAAATGGGACTGATCAGAGATTACTTGTTACCGATATCCTTGTACAGAACACTCACAAACACATGTTTGGAATACAAACACATGTAACATAAATACGTGATTGGGGGCATGGTTATATGGATACAAATATACACAAAGGCACGTGTATGTGATAGCTCTAATGTTCTGAATTCTGAAGAACCCGACTTAGAATTGGGAAAACATAACATAGTTGAACGTGTCAGTAGGAGCTGCCATGTTGCACTGCAATTTGCAGTCGAATTAGCCATACCACAGTAAGTACAGCATTACCATATTCAGTCATTTTTATTAGGATTTAATATCTCCGTGGTGCGTAGCAGCTGGGCTTCATCTGGCTGCACTCGTTTCTTGGCTTGTATAAGTCATTGCAATCTTGTTCTGTCTCCCGCTTTGACTGGGGAGGGAAATTGGATTATATTCCTACTCCTCCTTTTATTTTTTCTGATTTATTTCGCTGCGGGTCCCAAGACAGTTTTAGCTTTTCCCTCGGGCTCGGTAATAGCGGTTGCCGCTGTTGATCCTGGAGCTGCAGGAGTAGCAGCGGTGGGAAAGAGTGGTGGGCCAAGCCCGTAAAGAAAGTAGGTGCAGCAATGTTATTTGGTTTGAGAGGGTTATGAGTTTCAAGCAGTCCATTGGCGGGGAAGGGGGCAGGAGGACAACACGTCAGCGTAGCAATATGTCAGAATGCTCGTTTTCCCAGTTAAATTATAGTTTTGCCAAGTATAATTCAAAAAAACCTTTTTGGCTCTCGAACAAATATGCATTTAGTTTTGTTACTTGTGTTTGTGTGTTCCAAGACAGACTTAATAAAGTAAAGTCGGACAGTAAAGTCTATTGGCCGTTTTTTAAATTATATCTCGCATGTGGTTACTGAAGATAAATTGTGACACAATTCATATGAAACTTATGTCAATCTGTCTTCAGTAACCAAAAGTATAGATAGATAGAAACAGCGCCGGATCTAGGTGGGGTCTTAGGGGGGCTGCAACCCCGGACCCAGTAAGGCAGTTGAATCATTTTTGCACCCATAAAAGGGCCCCCACTTTCCAAGCCCCGAGCCCCGCCAGAGCTTAATCCGGCGCTGGATAAAATACTGATCGCATTAGTGAGAGGCGAGGACTTAATCGACCTTATCGCAGTGAATAACACTACGGCCCCCAAGGTGGCTTTTTCTACCCACGCTCGGTCACGCATGCGGACCATGCACCGAACGGGTTAGGTTAATCATATGTTATCGCATAGATAATGAGGTAATATTTATATAATGTTGGTGTGTGAGCCGGAAACATTCGCTCCAAACATTTCCTTTAAGTTAAGCAGACTAAACGTCCATTGTTCGGATGTTTATGGGCGTCGCTTGTAAACAAATTTAGACTATTTACTCTCCTCTTCAACTTGTGACTAAATTGAAACAAAAAATAGTGTTTCAGTGAATTTCGACGGTAGTGGCCATCTTTACACAGTATACAGACTAGATAAAACGTTATACCATGCATAAGTTTATATACTTACAGCATGCGTGCTCTTGCATATTATTCAATCTGATGAGACGGTGATCGGTGACGGAATCTGAACATACCAACATATTTACCTGTCCTCCTAGACACGGGTGTTTAAATCCGATAATTTTAGAGATTGTATTAGAATGTCTAAATAAAACTGAGAAGTCAGTCGTTATTTTGCTATGATATTCTTCCCCCAGGGCCCAGAGTGACAAGACTGAATCCTACTATGTGAAATATGTATGTTTGTTATTCATTCACACAATAACTACTTACTTAACGAGTGTGTACGAAATTTGACACAGATATAAGATCACAAATTGGAATAACATACGTATACTTATGTCCAAATAAATTACTATTTCCATCTGGATAGATTTATCGGGTAAAGCCGCGGGGGCACAGCGAGTGCGTAAATAACATAGCACTTAATTATATACTATAATATAGCTTAGGTGACAGCAGTGCGTGCCACCTTGAGCCTCCAAAGTGGGTCGCGAGAACGGCAGGCATGTTATCTCAACATCTGTTGCAGTGCAGTACAGTGTAATGCAACAAATTAGTGCAATTGCACTAAACCATCGCAATTTGGAGTAAAGTTATTATATGCGAGAGAAATATAGGAGAAAGAGAAGTAGCGTCGCATCTTTTCACCTCAGTAGCTTCAGCAGATCAGTAGTTTTGAAAATAGTGCTTTAAACCAAGCAAATAAACTCTTATATTACGTTAAATGCTTGCTACAAATTAGCGAAATTTTATGTACTAAATCATCTCAATTTGGAGTAATGACAGTGATTATATGCGAGAGAAATATAGTAGAAATAAAAACCAGTCTCGAGGTTTCACCTCAGTAGCTCCGCTTCAGTTAGAAGTAGCTTTATGGTGTGTAGCCTTCAGTCCTTGATAGATGGCAGCGAGAGAGACTGCGACGTTCAAATCAGTTCAATAGTTCTTCGGAATAAACTAAGCAAACAGACTCTTGTAATAAAAAGTTATGTAATAATGCCTGCAACGAATTAGTGCAACTTTTTGTATTGAATCGTCGGAATTTAGAGTAAAGAGGAGTGACACACAAGAGAAATATTCAGCCTTCTTCGCTCCTATCGTGGCGTGACGGTATGTAGCCATCGTCCTTGATAAGTACACTAACACTGAGAGACTTATTCTGATTCATGAGAAAAGCGCGTCAGAACAAACAAAATTCTATAATGTTTGTAATAATTCGAATAATTATTGGAATAAAAACTGATGCTGGTGTTACTTAACGATAGATTTCGTTCAAATCTATTCACGCGTTACAAATTTAGTAACGAACAAACAAACACGCGTGTTAATAAATAAACCTCTCGTGTTGTGCAGTCGTAATAGTTGTGTAGTGTGGGCGTCAAACGAGCAGTCGGAGCCGCTCGGAGACCTCGGAACCTTGACATCTGCATAGAGGTTATACACATGTGATGGCGTCCACACTGGGCCACCGGAAACTGGTGGGGAGGGTGAACAGCCGAAGGCGAATCCAGATGTACCGGGTAATGGCAATAGGAAAAATTCTTTTCTTTGTTTCCCTCTAATAAGTAGAAGGGACTAAAGAGCATATTGTGTAGGAATCGCATTCGCGCACATGACAAGGATAGGATGTTCACTCTATTACAATGTCTAGAAATTGTTGTGGTTATCCGCACACCTTTATGGAAGTAGCGTCCTCCTTAGGGCGCTGACTAGTCTAGGATGGCCCTGATGCAACAGTTCCGGGGCACCACTCCACGCTGGTAGCACGCGCGGCGCCTCACACCGCTAGATCCCACTTAGCGCAGGTGACGTAGCTTATATCCTTTTACCCACGTCACCTAAAGCCGTAAAATATATTTCAATGCTTTACCTGCATTAGCCTAGCTTGCCTCGTACGTAATACAGGAGGAATGTATTGTTATCACGGCGTGCTGCAGGCGGAGTCTGTGACGCATCTCCGGTGGCGGTCAATGACGTCTATCCTCTCGCCACAATCCGACACGCTTGGCAGCGACCCTGCGTCTGGGCTCTGGGCTGATCGAGTTACCGCGGACAATTCACACGCGATACACAACAAAATAGATGAAGCTCTTTTTAAATGTGGAAATAGGATATTCTTGTACGTTGGGTTTAGAATATATTGTAACCATTCGTGCATGTTTACCTAACTAGCTGCGCCCCGCGGTTTCACCCGCTTAAGTTTCGATCCTGTGGAAATATCGAGATAATTTGTAGCCTATATGTTGACCCGATCTATTAGTAATATTCATGAAAAATTTGAAGTAAATCCATGCAGTGCATTTTGAGTTTAGCCTGGACATACCTACATACAGACAAACAAAGTAATTACGTTATAAAGTTTTACATAGTAGTAACAACTCATTGCTGTCTATGTGTCTTTTGCAAGCGTTGAAAATTAATTGTTTACCTTAAAAATTACGATAACATAGCATGTCATATGACATTTAGTTTTTATTTACAAAAGAGTTTCCCTTAGTTTCGAACTTCGCAGGATCTCTAGTTCTTTTAAAAAATATTCAATGTACAGTTTTGAGTTTCTTACGATTTTATATACCTACCTAGTATAGATAAAAGAACACAGAATCGAAACTACTGTACCTAGGAACTTCAAATTTAGTACAGGGGTTCCTTTCGTGATGTAAGTGATGATATATGCTAAGAATTTTTAGGAATTCATCCCCTAAAAGGATGAAGTTAATTAATCATAATATGACGGGAGGCAAACCGCGGGACACAATATAGTAGGAATTGAAATTCCTTATTATTGCTTTTACTTGTCAAAGAAAGTTATTGTGACAGGGTACTAAAGTGTATAGATATTATTGCTCGTGACTGTACATATTATGAATAGGCCTTCCAAATGTCACACAACGATACACAGATTTTCATTTCAGAATAGAAAGAAAACATCATTAATATCTTTACAACTAAATGATAAAAAATAGACAATCTATGGACAGATTTTCGCGCTTACTTTAATACTATGTGTCTTTAAATTGCAAATTAAAATTCGCACGCAACGAATACGTATATTATAAGTAATTACATTTAAAGTCGTTGGACCGGAAGTGTGCTGGGAGCAGTCACGTTGGTGAAACCTTTGCAGCATCCATGATAATGACTATTTAACATCACCACTTTTGCAACAAAAGTGTTGCCAGTTTATGAGGGTTTAAGAGAAGACAAAATTTATCCAACTATGTATAAATGGTTCTTAAAGGGTCGGCAATGCGCAAGTGATGCCCTGGTGTTGCGTCCATAGGCTACGGTAACCACATACCACCAGGTGGGCCGTATGTTTTTTTTGAAAAAAAAAAAAGCGGAACTACAAACAAAGTCAACCGGGAAACCCGAATGAAAATAGTGTTTAGATAGGCAAACTATATTGCAGCTGACTCAGGGTAGGCAGGATCGGACATAATACTAACAAAAAGTGATAGGTGTATCACCTCTTTTTTTTTCGTATATGAAGGGAAACGAGCAGTTGGAGCCATTTTCATGACAACCGACGCCCACAAACATCCGCATAGAGGCTATACAGATGCGCTGCCCTCCTTTCTCATCCCACCTCCATGGGCCACCGGCTACCAACGCGACAGCACAGCCGACACTTTACGCCGGTCTCGTGTAAGCGAGAGGTACCTCCCCGGTCGTGCCGGCCCAATTCGACTGCATGCAAGCATGCAGTGTGGCACTACCTCTTACCAGCCAACCTTTGCGAGTGTCTCATTGAAGGAGAGAAGAGAAGGAACAAATTCGCATTACAATAATTAAAGACGTCGGACATCAAGTCTCTTAAACCGAAAAAAAAACTCTAAACACAACATACAATCTACCACCGTTAAGCGACGCTTATTTCCTCAATTAAGATCTTTGGATTCGCAGGCAAATCCATTTACCAGCTACACTGTCACGGATCACCACTCCTGTGGGATTCGATGGGTGTCCAAATTCCCACTTAAACCATACCGGTCTCGTCACTAGATGCGGCGACGATCTCCAATCAAACTTTTACAAAATGGTTCTTGCCTTAAACACAGCCACGACACGACTGGCCACGGATTGAGTTATCAACTGACAGTCACGCCTGCGCCGGTCGCGTGACGCGGCTCCAATCGCGACCACAAACAGCGTCGCATTAATCACAGTATGATTTATTTACCGAATTAAATCGCTACACAAGTATGGCGTGTTTTGTCGAGATCGACTCTCGTGAGGCGGCCGATGACCAAGAGTATATGAGCCAGGCATGTGTATAACAGCTAGGCAGATGTCTATGGGCCTTAGCATTCATGAAAATACCTGCGAGTCCTCGTTTTCCCCTCCTATACTATAAACAAAATCTTAACTGACTGCTGCCACATGGATTCGCCGGGAATGCCTGGACATGTTTTGAGTCGCGAGTCCCGAAAAATATAAAGTCCCGACGAAACAGATGTTTAAAAGAAGTAGAAGAACAGCACTTTTAATCAGCCATATAATCTCATTTTGAAATTCATTAAGTTTTAGAATTGTGCAAAAAAAAGAAGTATATCCACCAGATCCCACATTGGACTGGAAGCATATGTCACCCAGGATAGGCGAGCACCTTGCTTCTCAACGTCAGGTACTAACCTAGTCGACGTATAACTTTTGATGATGATGCTGGCTTCAAAAGTAAACTATCACACGGCCTTGTTCGTCCGATCCCTAACGGCAGGTGCAAACTGAATGTTCGAGTCCATTCCGCTCTTATATGGCGACCATTTGCATAATGATAGGACGTATCAGGGCTGTAATGGCGGTCTTTATCTATAACTAGGGTTGCCACTTGCCAGGCCCAAAAATCAAAAAGCCTGACAGACTCAAATTTAGCCGGAAATTTTGCACTGAAAGTCTGAAACACTGGATTTTTAACACATTCAGCGCCATGCTAATAAACACAACAAAAGTCTGTGAAACGAGTTTTAATGTGATATATGACCTATAAACAATTTTTTACCCCCTCTTATATACTGTACCCCCTTTTTTTATGTGTATCAAAATTGATACACGTGGCCTGTGAAAAAGGTTTCACTAGAAATTGGCACCAAATGTCCAATTTCAAGTGACAACTTCAACATCATCTAATTAACAATAAAGTTATTGGAAAAATAATTCACAGTCGCTGCTAGGAATGCTTTAAAAATGGAAAAAATATAGAATATAAAAAAAAATTAAAAAAAAATTAAAAGTAAACGCCGAAATTGTTTCAATCAAAGTCAGGCAATCTTACCTATATTTTTAAGGATCGTTAAACAAGGCAAAAACCAAAAGTGTGACTTTGTATCAGAGATAGAAATAGATAGATATGTTTTGGCAATGTGTATTGCTTATGATACACATGGCTTTGAACGTGTTAAAGAAAATGATAGCTTTGTCTTATGAATATTCGTTTGAGACTCACTCTAACAATCACATTTGGTTCTCGTTAAAGTTATTTATTTCTCATTTCTTATATTGCCAGTAACACAAATGCCGGACAGACCTTTAGTAAGAGGTAGTGCCGCACTGCATGCTTGCATGCAGCCGAATTGAGCCCGCACGAACGGGGAGGTACCTCTCGCTTACACGAGACCGGCGTGAAGTGACAGCTGTGTTGTCGCGTTTCGTGCGGTGTGTAAGTAACCTATGGAGGTGGGAGGAGAAAGGAGGGCAGCGCATTCAGAATCCTGACAACTGGCAACCCTATCTACAACTCAACACAATCTGCTATTCTTAGAACGTAATTGCTTCTAATTCTATATTTGCAAATGATGGATAAATACTCGAATCACGCGAACTGTGTAATCAGTACTTGTCCAGTTGGCAGTGGGCTGGTCAATTATTAAGATTTTTTATAGTAGGGCAAACGAGCAGTCGGTGACATTTTCATGACTTCCAAAGCTCATAGGTATTTGAATAGTGGTTGTTGCCTTCGCGAGAATTCGATAATAAGTACTAAAGAAAATAAAGTTTAAATTTATATGACACTGATAGTGCGCTCCGTTTCGCTGCGCTTCGCCGCGCTTTTGGTGTGAATTGAGCCTTAGCCGATGTCATTTTTTTAGCGGGGAAATGCTTTCCTAACTACCACTGGTCTTGGGTGAGATCCGATGGATGGGACTCGCAGCTAAGCCTAAAACCCACTAAAACCCCGCAGGTGCCTTCACCCGCCTATATTGAGGTGCCCAGATCTGTCAGCATCAGGGCACTAGCCAATGACATAATGCGAAGGTTTACTATACAACTTCACATGTATTCATGGTATCAACTAGGGGGTCGTGACATGGGGTTTCAACACTATATCGGTCTGAGTCAAAATGGGCGACTACGTGGGAACAGATGCCTTATGGTCGCCGCACATCAACTCGGAAAAGGGATTTATAACCACCTCGAGCCGGTGAGTATTTTAGTATGTGACTCCATACTGCAACACACACTAAGAGGAAACGTAACGCAATCGTATCGTCTTCGCTTTTCTAGGCGAGGAGGAGACGATCCCTTTCCGAGTTTATAAGTGTGCGGCGGCCATTATTAGGCAGAGCTGTGAAAGGACATCTTGCTCATATGACACTGTCACAGTGACAGCTAAGCTGTCGCGTTTCGTACATATTGTGTATTGAGTTTCCGGTGGCCCATTAGAGGGGGAAGAAGTGAAAAGGGCAACAGATGTCTATGATCTCGATATTCGCCAAAAGCGTTCGACTGCAGGTTGGTCCCTTGTACTAAAAATAATCCTTTTCTCGCCAAACATTACCATACAACTTTCCAACAATACGTGTGACGTGCCGTAACAACATACATATTTATACAAAGAGATGTATAATTACATAGATGAAGACATAGATGTTATCACAAACACCATCTCCTTAACATAGGGTTGTCAACGTTTTCTGTTGCAAATAAAGTACATAGGCTAGAAATGGTAAGAAAATAAAGTACATGATTTTCAAATAAAGAACATTTTGTTTTATCCCTACGAACAACATAATTTGAATTAGGAAACAAAATATTGTAGGTAAGGTAGTAGTAAAAGTGAAATAAAGTAGGTAGTACATACTTTATTTCACTTTTCACAAATATTATCACGCTGATCATCAGTGCTACAGCCTATTTAATTTTAATTTATAAAGCTTAGCTTTTCGGTGGCATGCTTGCGGTCTACACTTTTAGAATCCCAAAATTAATTGTACAATATAAAGTATTTCCGCGTACTTTATTATTCTCATAAATAAATTACCTTTATTATAAAGGATGAATGGCAACCCTATTAACATCTGTAACATAATTAGCGCGTGTCCATCTACAAATGGTTATTGTAACTCGCTACTAACGTCTATATTGTGATTCGAGATAACATCTTATCGAATCAATCTAATCGTAGATCTGTGCGCCGCTGTAGGGATACAATTGCTAGTTATAATATACAGTAAGTAGTAAACTAAATGTTTTAACATGATAACGTCTTATAAGAGAAGAAGGCGGCTGCAGCAGTATGAAATGAAATAAAATTGTTTTTATTCAAAATAGAGTTATAAAAATAATTTTTTGAACGTCAACGATTCCATCCACCACCGGTTCAAACCTAGCACCGTTCTGAGAAGAACCGACGAAACAAACTCAGCGGGCATCATGAAGCGAAGAAATGTCTATTAATATAAAAATACAATACATTCTCACATTATACATACAAGATATACAATTTATCAAATTATATTCTAATTTTATTATAGTACAGAAACAGCCTAGGAGGAGGGTATTGTTCCCAAAGTGTAGCAGTCCTGAAAAGGCCTCTTCATTTAATAATAATAATAACGTTTATTTCCAAAAAAGTTTACAACAACTGAGACCAAGGTTGAGATCTCCTAGTAAGTATAGAAAAATACTTGTGTCAGGAGATCTCGCTCTTCCATATATCTATTTAACATTATCACAATAAAAACTTAATAAGATACTTAAAAATTAGTTTGTAATACTTTTATTTGTGTGTATGTGTGAGTGTGTGCGTGCATGTGTGTGAGTGTGTGTGTGTGCTTGAGGGTGTGTGTGTTGGTGAGTGTGTGTGTGGGTGTGTGAGTGATTTTATACTTGATTATGTACAGTTAGACCCCAATAATGCTTCCGTTTCATCATAATTGAGAGTTCTTAACCAAGTGTTTACTGTCCTCTTACAGTCATAGTCATTCATCTTATATATATTTAATAATTTATTTACCCTGTTATAAAGCTGTGCAGCTTGATTTTCAAACTGTCGATAGAAAAAAGTTGTTCTGCACAGAAACGTAGCAGCTACATCCCTTCTTCTTTTTAGAACAATTTGAGGTTCGAACATGAGACTTTTGTGTTTTATTAATATTACATTTTGTATGTATAATTTGCGTACTGTGAGAATCAAACATTCAGAGTATAAAAGTTCTGTTGGATATCTATAAGGTTTGAAATACATCGTCTTGAGTAATAAACGCTGGGCTCGCTCAACATTAATGAAGTAAGTCTTATTAGCACCTCCCCAAACAGGAATGCAGTATGTTATGACTGACTGAACTAATGATACATATATTTTTCCCATTAATTCTTTTGATGCTACATGTTTTAAAATTTTAAAAATATAAGTTAGCTTACGAATTCTACCTGCCACCATCTCTATTTGAGGGTGCCAAGAAAGTCGCGAATCAATTAGTACACCTAAATATCTGATGTGATTTACACGGTTTAAACATTTGCCACCTTATACTATAAAAATGTGTTGTCTCTTATTATGTAAAAAAATGGTTCACCGGATGCGACCGATGGAGTGGAAGGGAGATTAATGCGTCACAAACCAAACGCCAATCATGTCTCTCCATCGCTTGATCCGCGCTCTCGCTTGCACGCGGAACGTGACAGTTTTTATGCGCGCAGCCGTCTTTCATCGACTTTTGAGACGTTATCTCGTCACTGGTTTTTATGGTACAAGAGGGCAAACGAGCAGTCGGAGCCATTATTCCCGACGCCCGCAGACATCCGCATATTCGCAGATGCGTTGCCCTCCTTCGACCTCCCCCCTCCATGGGCCAACCATGTTTTTCCGGATGTCCACACGTGTGGGTGCTGCCTCGTGTGCAGAAAAAACGTTATTAGAAAGTTAATTGGATCATTTATCATGCGCCATGTTTTATCACTTCCGTTCGAAAAGTTACAACAAAAAACCTTTAAGCCGACCTTCTTACGCCGTAATTATTAATAATTTACCACTGTCTATCATCATCTAAAACTTATCTATCTATTATCTACAAATTATCTATCGACTCAACGATTTTTTTTCAATTTAGGATTCTTTTTTGGACCTTATGCTGTGGCCTGTGGAAGAGAAGTCCCATGACAGCTTTTTCGGATTGTTATGAGCGCTCGTAGGACAACGAGACTAGCTCGAAATTGGCACCTTACTCTCCCGCAGATAGCAAAGATGCATCCTTATATGAGAATATTTATTGTAGCCAATTTAACCGTTATTATCATGGTATCAATTTATGACCGTTTTCTTTATATTACGTATACCTAAATGCCATATCAAAATTCTATAACTAGTAACGATACCCGTCGATAGAAAGCATACAGCAATATAGTTGTTGGTGGCCCATGGAGGTGGGAGGAAAAAGGAAAGTAGCGCGTATGTACATAGCCTTTATGCGGATGTCCATGGGCGTCGGTAGTCATTAAAAGGCTCCATTTACTAGTTTGCCCCGCTGTACTATAAAAAATGATATTTTAGAAGATTACGTATCTTTTTTCTTAATTATTGATGTCAACGTTAAATGTTTATCTGTTTATTATGTTTCTCGGAAAGAGAATGAATGTATTATACCACCGATGGCCGTATGTTGCACATTCTTGAAAGAACAATATCATGTTTAACATTGATACATCAAGTGTGTACACAAGAAAGTATGTTTCTTCTTAATTCAAAACTTTATTCGTCCCTACTCTCCATCCGTTCATGACTCCTTGAACGATCTCATAATTCGTTCATGCATGCATTCAGTTTAATATTACGGATGTACGTGTACTTGAACAAGTGCCAATTGTTATTTATGGTATAAAAAATGTGGGCAAACGAACAAGCAGAGCATTTTCATGTCTTTCATGTGTGTGTATGTGTGTACGTTTGGGCAGCGTTCGGGAAACTAAAGATGTTCTTTTCGGCCGAAATACCGCAGTACTTTAAGTCGAAAGGTTACGATTAGTGTGTGTTGCCAGTGATGACATATGGCACAGACTTGGCCGCTAAATGTGGACCTCTTGAATAAGCTCACAGTCGCTCAGCGTGCTATGGAAAAGGCTATGTTTGGTATTTCTCTGCGAGATATGGTCCGCAAGAGAACCTAGCTCTGAGAGTCAGCAAACTGAAGTGGCAATGGGCAGGTCACATTGCTCGGAGAACTGATAACCGCTGGGAAGGAGGGTGAAAGGTGTGGGTGGGTGAAGGGGTGAAGGAGTGGCCTCGCAATATACAGACGGCTCGAAAAATACAGACTCGGATAATGTATAGAGTCAAATGTAATCCAGTCCAAGGAAATCAAATTTAAAAAAAAAAAAAAAAA
>LUGF01041014.1:216070-231006 GCA_001625245.1 Calycopis cecrops | reverse complement strand
TTGATGGTGGAGTTCTAATAAATGTCCTCGGCAGATTGCAGGTTTGTTTAAATACTGTATTTAAGTAACTTAGTTGTTATTGTGAAATAAGCATATGATAATCCGACAACTATATTATACAAGATGCAAGAAAATCATCAAATTGTCAGACTATATATATATATATAGTGTGCTACAGTAGCAACTTTATTACATTCTTGCATTTAATTGTATGCTGACTATACAACTATTACTATGTTCAGCTATATGAAAGATGACAATGATTTTGACAGAATTTAAATGTTGCAACAACACTCCATTTTAACTTTGTTTAACACCAAAACAGTTAAAAATATATTAGTATATCTATTTTTGACTGTTAACTTATAAAGCACAACTTCTTTAACTTGATTTAACTGTTAAATGCAGACAGATGAAGATCAACCACATGCATACTTCCAGACATTTGTTCTGAAGCCAATAGGGAATTCTTTCTATGTTGAACATGATATGTTCAGGCTGGCACTACATGATGTTTAAGAATGTTGTTTCTTTAGAACACGAAGTAAGCACATTTGGAGACATTTTTGCTTGCTGTGAATAATATCCCTGTTTGGTCCCCAAGTAACACATTGTATATACTTAAACTTATCACTTACATAAAGTATTGAAATTCTTGCTTAAGCTGGTGTGTAGTGTTTCAATTCACCAATTCTTTCCCCTAATCCACATATATCATAAAAAGACAAAGCTTATACACTGATCTACTAATAAGTCAATGAAATCTTGAGATTTGCACGATATGACTAGTTACAATAAGCCACATTAGGATTTTTTATGTATTAGTAGTTTTTCATACACTTGATGATTTCAGCGGTTGTGATTCTGTTGTTACAAATTGAATTTACATTTTGATTACATATACATAGAGTGCTTGTTTGCGGATTGCTCACTTTGTATTGATATAATAATAGTAATAATGAATAAATTATTTATTTATTCAATATATAGTACACAAAAATTTAACCTTAAAAAAGTATTACTTGAAGACCTCTTTCAGGGTCTATATATAATTAATAGTCCTATATCATATTGAAAATTGATCAATGATAGTTTATTTAACTTCTATTATGTTCCTTTTGTTATAGTGAAGGCAAATTGATGTCCGATGTAGGCAGAGCAAACAACTTATGGCCACGGAAGACAGCTTGAATAGGCAGCTTAAAGATAATTTTTGTTTTTTAATTATTTATTAAGAGATTAATGGCTAAATATTAATACTATTAGTGTTAGATGTAAAAGTGTTACAACAGTGTCACAACAAACTAGCAACGTACAATGCACCTATGCAGTATACATTCTATATTTTTCTTTTGCACAATCATTAAAATCACACAATTTGTGTACTTTAGAGTATGTAATGTCAAAGTAGACTAGCTGTCAATCCTAAAAGATCCAATATTCTCGGCTATGATGTAAGTAGATAGTATACATCCTTTAGATGACTAATATCAGAGAACATTATAGGGTCTAAATGTAAAAATTATAGACATTAAGGTTTATATATAAACATATATCTATACCATTAGTTATAGTGTCTCTTCAAGTTAATATTATGTAATTCAAGTATAGGTACATTAGATGTAGGTATTTTAGATGAAAAATAAATAAATTAAGTTAAATATTAAATACTGACTGCTGACAACTTCGAATTTTTTTTAGCTTTTTAATTTATTGTTAATACTTATACACTTAATACAGTAATAAGGTTTAAAATGACTATTTTTCTAATTTTAAAACCTGCTTTCTACATGGTTTTATGCATGCAGTTGATCAAACGAAATAAACTGACAATATTGTGCTAACAAATATATTACCATTATTAAATAATGTGTGTATTTAACAATTGTTATCACATGAACTTTGTGACTTTAAAAAAATACAGATAATGAATGTAGGTACAGAATTTTATTATTACGTCTGCGTAAAATCGAGTCGTAAAATCGTCGAGTTTTCAGTCATGCAAATTCATGTTATTTTAAATTTTGTTGTCGGTTTTTTAATTTGGACCATAACTTTAAGCTTAGGGGGGCGTACATTAATAACGTGAAGGGTTTTTGGCCACTAGAACTATTTGTTCCAAGCATACAATTTTTAGTAATATATATACTGAAGTCGGCAACAGTTTAGGATAAGCTATGCTTACTCGCACACATCCCCTATTTATTTATAACCCCCTTGTTTTACAAAATTGTGAAATCCATCATTAATTATGCGTTATTTAGAAAAACCTTTACTTATCAGTGAGTGCAAATACAGTTTCCGTTAAGGACGTTGGTCTGACTTTTTAGCCCACCTAACGTACTGGTGGGCGAAGTCAGTTGAAACTAAGAGGAAGGCATTAGCGGCTATGATGAATCGTAGGCTTTCAATCGGGTTCGGTATAAACCTTTCCTTTCAAAGCTTCTCTTTAACAGGCTGTCCGGGAAATTAAATTGAATGCCAATTTTTTTTGATTGGTCGTTGTTGACGGAGTATGTTTGGCCCTCAAATCTATCAATACTGGTGTTGATATCAATACCGCAAGGGTGTGTTCTGTCGCCCACGTTTTTTATAATATTGTAAACTGTCTGATCCGTGCCTACTTCAAAAAGGAAAACTGACAATCATAATAAAATATATCTTATGTTACTTAAAAAAGGATACAATAGAAAAGACTTTCCTATAGATTTTTTAATGGTTAAAATTCTGCTACAAGCCTATTCGATACAGACAGACAAATGTTACTTCTTTATATATAATATCATGCAAGTTGCTATGCTACTACTAAATGACCTGCGACGCGCAGCATTCATTCAAGTCAAGGTGATGCAATATGCAATGACCGCGCTAATATTGCCTGGGAACACGTCATCAAGTAAAAAACTTGTGTGATGTGTCCGAAGTCGAGTCTTTAGTCAAGGTCTCGCTATGGCACCGACTAAATTTAGTCCCATGTAACACCCAAGACAAAAGTTTGCACTCCGGTGTCTCCTAATATCACCACGCTCCATTTGACCACGTTTGAAGTACGACTCGAACCGTCTTTAGCATTTCGGAGAGATGTCGGCTCGCTCTGCATCTTCCACCATATCTACTAAGGTTCAGATGTGGTGTCATTTTCAAATTTGGAAATCATCACGTCATATTATGTCTTGCTCCCTCTTCGTCTACGAGAGATTAGGGATGATCGATATTCATCGATGTTAAGCGGAAAAACATCGATGTTAAGTCCTCAAAAACATCGAAACATCGATGATATGAGTATAACATCGGAACATCGATGTCATGAGAAAAATATTTCAAAATAAAACACGTATACCGCTTTTTGAAAAAACCGAAACTATGACAAAGACAAAAATAAGATTTGTCTATTTTTTCTAACTTAGTTCCGTATAAGTACTTATATCTCGCATTCTCTTGCTATTATTATTTCGATGTCAGTTCTAGATTATACCGCAGAGTGAAGAGGTGTCCTTGGAGTCTTGAGTCCATGACATCCGTGTATCCGGACAGTAACACTTCTTACTTCTATGGCTAAAACCAAAGGGAAGATAGTCACTAAATTTAACGTTTGTTATAACAAACAAACAACTACTTCTTTCACTGATTTTATAATTTATTTCCTGCTTGCATTATACATTTGTAGTAGGTGTTTAATAGAATTGAAAACAAAAAAGACTATGCATCTTCTGAAAAATATGTTATTATGATGTTACTTGTCACTACGAAAACCTATTTTTTTAAACGATTTTAGTAATACATTTAAACTTTACAATAAAATATATTATTATTTTCTTACCTACCAAAAACATCGATGTTTTCCTTTCGATGTTTATCGAACATCGATGATTAAGGGTCGATGTTAACATCGATGTTTTTCTAACATCGATCATCCCTACGAGAGATATTAATGGACGACCCCATATAAACAGATTCGTATGTTCGGTGTTAAAACAAATCAGAGTATCATTAGAATCTTTATATCATCTAGAGCCAACGCACACATGCTTCTTTTAGCATCGGCGATTAGCTGAATGCGACAAGACGCTCCCTAGCGCACACTTAAAAACGCCAAACGATTTAGTTGCAAAGCGACTACGAGTGTTGCGTATCGGACATCGGAGCAGTCGCTAAATCGCGCGATTCCGATGCCGCGACTGAACGCAAAGTCGCTAAACCGTAATGCTGCATCGATGCAGTCGCAAAATCGCCGCAGCTAAAAGTTGCGTGTGCGCTGTCTAAGCCTATAGTTTGTTAAATAATATACTTTTTAGGGTTCCGTATCTCGAAGAGAAAAAACGGAACCCTTATAGGATCGCTTTGTTGTCCGTCTGTCTGTACGTCTGTCAAGACCTTTTTCTCGTGAAAAACGCGTGAAGGGATTAAGCTGAAATTTTTGGTTTAAATTTTAAGGTTGCTCACGCACATTTAGTAGGCAACGAATTACAGTTACAAGTTGATAATGATTTTTTCAATGTACATAATACTAGTTTTCAGATTTATTCTTATATATGTGTTATAAGTTCTTACTTCTTGCCAAATTTCACAACTCCAGGTCAACGAGAAGTACCCGATAATTTTTTGGTTTTCGACAAAGTACGTTTTCATACAAAATTTGTGCATAATTGGCTATAACTTTTTATTTCGTTAACTTAAAAGTGTGATTTTTGTAAGGCATCAAGACGTAACTGACCTCCGTATTTGACAAAAATTTCAACTTAATCCCTTTACGCGTTTTAGAGATAAAGGTCTAGACAGACGGACAACAAAGCGATCCTATAAGGGTTCCGTTTATTCTCTTTGAGATACGGAACCCTAAAAAGATTTATTATTTAACAAAACTACCATGAATTTCCATCAAGAAGTGACAATACATTCCATCAACTATATTTTGGAGTTCTACTTTTGTGTAAAATATCTTCAATAATTTTGTAAATCTTGAAGTAACCGAGCAGGAGTATAAACATTTCTATTTCTTTTACAGTGTGACGACGATCCCCCACATCCGTACATGCAGACATTCGTATTGAAACCTCTCGGTGACTCCTTCTTCGTTCAGCACGACATCTTCCGTCTCGGCATCCACGACACAGTATAATTTCCATCACACGTGAACATCTATTGGATATGTTAAACGCATCTTGTTTTGGTTATCTAGGTATAAGAAGCTCCTGAACAATGCCTTGAACGATACAATTTGTTAATCTGCAATAGCAATGCGTTCAGCTTTATTGATTTAAAAATGAATTTACTAAAGCTTAGGTAATTAAAAGTGAACCTTCTTCAGTTATGTATACATTTTATAATAAATACATTACATATAATTTTTTATTAACATTTGTTTTTGTTTTCCAATCGATGATTGTGGATTTTTTTGTTTCAAGCTGCTGCTATAATACTGGTGGTCGAATCTTAGATATTGTCTATCCAACGCGCAGCATTTTTTCTTTCTTAACGCAGGGAAAATGATTAATGACTTAGCACATGTGCATTGTGCAATGCAATGCGCAACCTACAACCGTACAACACAACTGACGAGGCATCTTCCGCACATAGTGATATCTGGTGAAGGCTATCCTAACGTTGCGCGTCTTTAAGCTTCTAGGTTAAAGGGAATGAAACAAGAAATAGATGCTAAGACAATCATGTATTAAGTAATAAATAGTCAAAAATTAACAAAAGAACCATTCGAAACAGGTACATATTCCAATCTTCTCAATTTAACATTTCATTACACCTTATGACGCTACTGACACTCGGCAAGCCGCACCATAGCACGCTCCCGCCGACTTGCCCAGGTAAATGACTAGGTTGCATGTGGTCCGTTACTGGATGACTTCGACACGCCCGGGGTTCGTGTGACCTCTACACCCTTGGGGTTCACGAGAATGACCCCAAAACCCCCGAGGTTTATGTGGATTCCCTTAACCGTGTAACCCGGGCGACGAATGCGCTGCGACTCCCGGTCTCACTTATCGTCTTGAGCAATCTTTTAAGGTCACCTAAACTCAAGTTTTCTTTGTGTAGCAGGTCACGTGACCTTTATTCCCCCTATCACCCTTTATCTGCCATCAAAAGGAGCCGAAGGCACATCTGCGGCCCGGACAACACGGCTTTACATAGATGCAGTTTTACAAATCATAAAATTCGAGTCTTTATTCAAATATCTCTACAGAGTATTACTACCGTTGCTTATCCGACGCGTTTTAAATAATATTTTCTTACAATTATTACGAATACACCCAGAGCCAAACTCGAGAAAAATTACATAATCTCAAGTTACGTGAATCTTTAGAATCTCGAATGGCAAAGATACTGATATAGTATATTCATCTCATTCTCTCATATGTTACTCTTCTGATATTTTACTTCTACCCACATAAAACATTAAAAATTGACAAAAAAATATGTACTTTGATCTTCAAGTTTGGGCACTGAGCGTTTTTAACAAATTAGGGACATTCTTAATTTTTAAAACTAATTATAAATATCGTGTTGAAACTGCTAAAAGGAAATCACATACAAACAACTAACATAAGTTCGTAGACTTAACAGAGATCAAAACGTTCATGGCATGACCGGTGGTCAAATATTGTACTGTCTCGTGTACTGTCCCATTAAATTATAGGCACAACCTATACAACCTTAATTCACAACAAAACAATAGTGTTCAAAGCAACCTATAACAAAATAATTTCAGTAGGTACCTACAATTTATCAAACTTGTGGAGTAGCTCCAATACAGATAATATGCCTCCATATTAATATTTTACAACACTCCATATAATATGGAGGTTAAAGGTAAGAAGGACCATCTTGTTTTGAGAACAAGTATTTTTCTCCTGAAGTATTAGTTTCCTATCCTTCCAGAATGAGAGTAATATTAAGTTGGCATTGGGCAAAATAGATTCAGTGAATACTTGGCTTGTAATAGCCTTTTGTCTGTTTTTAATGCTGTCATTCTAATGTGAATAATGAATATACAGTGTTTCCATAGAAATATATACTTCATTTGTATTTGTACTTTTATTACATTTATAACACACCCAATACCTATTCAAGGTATATTATTATTTGATGATTACATCAGACAATTTTTCATACTCAAATATTGTGCTGCTTAATTCTTAACTCTCTACTTACTGGAAAGTGTCTGCTATTCAACGTCGTGATTGAAAAACACCACTAGAAGTACACAAAAATCAGTTACATGATTCTTTCATATAAAGCCTCAATAATGGCAAAACAATTTATTTATAAAAAAAACAAACAATAACACTTTTGACATTTAGTGATGATATTCAAGAAATGTTTCTACCCCCGATTCTACTTATGGGCCGTAGTATTACTTAAAAGTAAATAACATATTATACTGTAAGAGCTTTGGTTTCCTAATAATATAAGTTTTTGTCAACTTGTATAAATTAATGGAACAGTACTCCTGTCGATTCCCGCCCCCACGGCAAAACAGACAATAAATAATTTTGTGATCATTTCTTTTTTAATTTGAGCTTAGCAGGACATTAAATGGATGGTCACCTGTACGCCTGAGTTTAAAATCTCTAACACAGGTTAATATTTCTTAACTAAAGCATTTAGTTTTAAGGTAACAAACACTGCGGGCGAATTGTGGGCGAAACAATATTTCAAGCGGTAAATAATTACAAATGATTGAACATATAAGTATACCATCGGCTCTTTTTGGCCCCACTGTTAGACATTGTGGCCACACATCCCCTACAAATAGTAGGCAAGTAATCGGATTGGTGACAGTTCCAACTTCATACTAGCTTAACCACTACCAAATTTGAGTACCCACGGTAATAATATGGTCACAATTTTTGTTACTATATTTGAATCTACACATTTCAAAGTTATTCTAGCAATAATAAAATTTTAATATCTTTTAAATAGCAAATGTTGGCTTGTGAGATTGTTAAAATAATCTTGAAATTGACTATCGTTTGTAAGCTTTGAATCCAGGTATTCTTTACCAATCATACCTGCTATACCCAATTTTAAAACACAAATATTTTTCGTATAAATAATAATAAGGCTTAGTCCATCTTCGTATTTGTACTTATTTGAATGTAAATCACTAACCCGATAGAATAAAATACAACAGTAATTAAGTCGCACAGTGACTCTGACTTAAACACTTCTAATAAATAAAGACGTTAAAAGAATTTGAGCATTACATAAGTACTTCAACAGTCAACATAACGTAGGAACTAAGGGATGCAGCGGTTGTAAACTCAGGTGGTGGTACAGTCAGCCGCTAAAGAGGCTAAACAGATTCAGATTTTCAATCTATGCAGCATAACGGATATCCTAACTATAAACACTATTATGACCCATTATAGGTATTTGACGATTTCAGTTTCTTTTCTATGAGGCCTCTTCAATAAGGACCGTGCATCTTAGACTGTCACGCCAACCAGTGTATGAAAAGTACACTTTTCGGGTAAAATTATTAAAGCAAATATTTCTCTTTTTATGTTTACTGATGTAATTGGCATTCTTTCATTTTTATCCTTTTTCTGTCTTACTTTATTACTACTGTTAGATTTAGTTAAGTACTGCCTGTTTCCTGCACGGTCCTTTTGAAAATCTGGATCTGTAAATCGACTTTCACTGACTGTATGTGTGTTCTTACGAGCCACCTTTCTTCCGCCCTTTGGAGGCGGAGAGCGAGTATCCTCGGAGCGACCTCATTGCCATCGCTCTGTTGAAGTGCCGCTGATGCTTATGTTCTTCGGCCTCGTTGCTACTGTCTACTGATGATAGGATCACTAGGAGCACGCCCATTACCTGCACAAATACAACTCCTTAAAATTAATTGTATCACAGAATAGTAGAAACTGGTAGGAGTAGAATACGTGTCAAAGTATGCGGAACTTCGCGTTGCTTGCGACACGCATGTCACGCCTAGTAAGCATAACTACGCTTACTAAGCCTAGTAAGCGTAACTACGCTTACTAGGCGTATGCTTGGCGTCAGTTGTCTAGCAACATCGCCGTCGACACAAATCTTTGTCTTTCATAATTATAAGGTTACCATGCATTATTTTAACATGTTACAATAGCATGAATTTTAAGAATGGGTGTTTATTATCACTACAAAGTAACAATATATAATGTTTCTTCTCAAATATTCGTATTTAATTTCAAACAAAATAGTTATCAAATTAAAATCTACCGTATAGTCACAGTAATACAGCTTATTTTAGCTAAACACACATACTTTGACTGTTACACAGGACGTATAGGTATATCACATATTATATCCCATCCTATCGGCGTTTTATCTATATTAAGTATAATAAAAAATGATAAATAATTATAGTAATAAATAAAGATAATAAAATAAGCGTCGTCATAAGTAATTCTGTTGTCAATCTACTGAGGAATAAAATATGTGATACTATATTAGGTATCACTACATAGTATAAAACAAAGTCCCTTTCCGCCGTCTGTGTGTCTGTTATGCTTAGATATTTAAAATTACGCAATAGATTTTGATAAAGTTTTTTAAAATACATAGTGATTCAAGAGGAAGGTTTATTAATAACTTCATTTTTGAAGCCCTAAATAAACGCGGGCGAAGCTGCAGGCGGAAACTAGTTATTTTAATTTTATATGCCGGAGGTGGCCAACAATAAAAACCAAACGTAGCACGGATTCCGGTAGATGTCGCCTTTGCAGCATCGCGGATGTTTTGGGTATTTTCGTCTAGAACGGACAGTCAGTAATGGCTCCGATTTTTCGTTTGCCCCCTTATACTATAAAAAATAATTGCTAATGAATATAACATACCAAACAAACAATGATGAGTAGTGTATAGACGTGCACGGACGCTTCTGGTATGTTCTCTATGTCCTTCAGTGCTGTCAGCGCTGGCTCGAAGTCCGGCCTCAAGTCCAACGCGTGCTTGAGGTGTACCGCAGCTTCCTACAAATGGACAACGTGTATTCTATATATATAAAACTGAATGTTTGTCTGTATGTCCTTTATTCAGGGTTATTTTTTGGTCACCGGCCAAATTTTAAAATAAGGAAGTAGGCATCATTCCAAGAGTGTGTTTTAAATTTTATTGTCTAATTGTAATATTTTATCTAATTATAATCTATTTTAAATGGTCCTTAAAAATACATCGAATTGTTGTTCTCGCACGAAATGTATAGACTTCAAGGTCAGTGACGTTGGCTTAACGTCAGTCGCGAGTGTGATGCACGTGGTGACCAAGAAATATGTTTTACAACATGGGACAAAGTAATTGTATCTAATTATTTTTTAATATTTTTTATTTCATAAATAGAATGTCTGTCTGAAGAAATCTGCTCGTATCTGTCTCCGGATGAACTTGGACAAAACCAAGTTAATGTTTAATGAACATGTACTCCCGGAACCGATCGCCTTCGAAGGAGTTCCTCTTGAAGTAGTTCAACAATATATCTATCTTGGGCAATCGTTACAGCTGGGTAGAAATAACTTTGAGAAGGAGGTTCGAAGAAGAATACAGCTGGGCTGGGCTGCATACAGAAAACTTCGTCAAGGTTTTTCGTCACCAATACCACAAAGCTTGAAGACAAAAGTCTTCAATGAGTGCGTCCTACCTGTTATGACATACTGAGCTGAGACTTGGACACTGACAGTGGGACTGGTCCACCAATTAAAGGTCGCCCAGCGAGCTATGGAGAGGGCTATGCTCGGAGTATCTTTGAAGGATCGGATCCGGAATGATATAATCAGACAAAGAACAAAAGTTACCGACATAGCCCAAAGAATTAGTAAGCTGAAGTGGCAGTGGGCTGGCCTAGTCCAGCAGTGGACAAAAATAGGCTGATGATGAAATAGAATGTATTATTGATTCTGAACCAAACCTGAAAATTTGGCCGGTGACCAAAAAATAATCCTGTTTAATCGAAAACGATTTCATCACAACTATACATATTGTGATGATCTTTAGCAAAATTGTTGTGCATGAGCCCACGAAGGTTTCTGAGCTGGTACGAAGGTTATTGATAGCTGTGAACAATTGAGAATGACCACAGGTTTGTCAGTTGCTGATGTGCAACGGGTTAAAATAGCTCTAAAGAACTCCTGGAATATGTTGGAATGTGTGAATTCTCGTTAACGGATAACGTTTTTAAATGTTTCCTTTCATACCTTCTTTTACTCATCGACGATTGCCTCATGGTCTATTTTTAATTGCAATTTGTGACAATTACTCACCCACCACCCATGCTCCTACCCACCTCTCGGTATACGGAGCGAATCGCGGGAGACGCACGGGGGTTTGCTCATCTGCTCTGATCCTTAGCGTGCAATTCTTGATTCCCTACAAACTCTTTAAGTGCCCTCGTTATACCACTCTCCCCTTTCCGGGGCCCAGAGACAGAAGTTGTCATCGGCCCTGGCAGTCGTACCTACTACTACGTCATTACATGTCCTTCCTCTTCGTGTGCCATGTATGCGCAAATCTCTTCAGCTGATAAAAATTTTGTTTGCATTGACAGTGGTGTATCAGGGACAGGGATTTTGCGGAATAACCGCTAAAACCACCACGCTATAAGAGCCGCCTTTGGTGAGGTGCCCCGGAATAATTAGTCATGACATGTCGACAGCTAGTCAGTTCTCTGATGATACTAAAGTCATTGAGGAGTTGACCCGCACCACATCACAACCCCACAAAATTCGTGACGCAGTGGGATGAGCCGTGTGCTAAAGCACCTCTTCCTCCTGCTATTTCGTCCCCACTTCTTATAAGATGGGTTTAGGTAGCAGTCCCCGATTCTCTCGATCGATCTAGTGGATCATGTTAAACCACAAATCGTGAAAGTCGGGGTCAGCCCAAAAAATGTTTTTTTGCTAGTTAGGGGTCTTTGAATTACTAATAAAAAGGAGTCCGGAATCGCGCCGGCGCATCTGAATGCAACTGGGACGGTACCTATCGTTCATACGGGTGTGTCAGCTGTGGAGTCTTGTTTCGTATGGGTGGCGAATTTCCGGTGGCCTTAGGGATTATGCGGCAATCTATGGGCGTAGGTAGTCTAAAAAACCGATTTCACGTTTGTTCTCTTATACTTTAAAAATATGAATCTACATCAAAAATTGATTAATTATAAACTCTATGAAATATTGAAACATTCTATTTACTTCTTACACTACTTCTTACCTCATCGTGAGCAAACGTAGTACTGCTGCCTCAGGCACTGCGATCCAGCATCTGCATCTTCGGCGACCGGGTAGCCGGCGCTCCACCTACCTGATAGTGACCATACTCCTTGAACATCTCCCCGAGCGTGAAGTACTGCTGCCCCAGGCGCTGGGTCCGAGTCTGCACCTCCGGCGACCGGGTAGCCGGCGCTCCACTTACCTGATAGTGACCATACGCCTTGAATATCTCCCCGAGAGTGAAGTACTGCTGCCAGGCGCTGCGGTCCGGCGGCTGCACCTCCAGCGAGCGGCGTGTCAGGTAGATGGCGTCGTCTAGGTACTGAAGGGTGAACAGTACCCGCGCGAGGTTTAGGAGTACCTGAGGACATTACAGCTGGTAATAGCTTGGGTACTATAGCTAATAGCACCTGGGAGTACTTACTGTTGTTGCCAGTTCGTGGGAAAACAAAAAAGCTCTGCCTATTTCGTAATTTACATGTTAGATATATGTTGTCACATTTATGAATGTTGTTAATATAAAAGTTAACTTAATTATGTTACATGTAACGCCGTGTCGCAAAGGCCAAAGCGACTTTTATCAAAGGATTATAAGAGTTTTGACGGCACCTTCGGACTGTGCCCAAAAATAATTATGTCCCTTTAAAAACATATTATAATCGTTTACTTGGTGTGAGAGTCCATAAGATTAATTGTGAAAAATTTATCATAGCGTGACATACAGGTCCCGGACTCATTCAAAAGTTACACCAATGTACCTGTGCAGAACCTGACAATATTTTTGGATGGGAAATTCTCATTCGCCATTGGTCAAACGAAGCTGTCTGTCTGTATTGCCATTAGTCAGTTGCTTAGCCTAAAGTCAGCTGCCATAGGTTGACATTCATACAAACATCAAAACTCATGTAGTACAGACAGATATGGCGAGCGAGAAAGCATGAGCTCACGTCTTGTTATATTTTAAGCATTATGAGTTGTAGAATAAGGTTACAATTGAATTGGTGCTATAAATCAGATTAGATCGGCTTATGAAGCACTCTTCTGCATTAACAATGAAAACCGGTAACTTATTTTTGTGGTGTTACTTTACCTTTGTACGAAGTTGCCTTACTCTTCTTGATTTGCTATAATTTTGACTACTAAGGGCATGTAGATTAATATAGGCCCTGCAGGTTATTTAGACTGCTTCATAGCAGAGTCCCAGAGAAGAGTTAAGACAGAAAGACACATACAAAAGGCAGAGAAGACCAGGCTCCTTACATACTTGTCCTGCTTCCTCTATACTAATAAAAATTGCCAGTTGCCAACATAGAGTACACAACCATTTACTAATGCCAACTGCGGCTTTAATAAAACACTTGAAAGATGACAGAGCAGATGCCACTACGCACTGGATGTATGTGTGTAAGAGATACTTCTATTTATTATCTATTCTATAATCAGTTGTCATATTTTGTAGTGTAGTATACACTTAACACTTACTTCTGCATTGTATGGGGATACGGCAAGTGCTCTGCGAAAGCACTCTATTGACTGTCTAGTGTCCCCTTTAATTCTCCAGAAGTTGCCAATCTGATTATACAATTGGACTGATTTTGGTTTCTCCCTTTTTGCTTTTTTCAATTTCTTCTCAAGAGCATTTATGTCTAATTCTGTAACACTATTCTTATTTGACTTCTTCTTTGTAAAGATAAGTGCCACCTGGAAATTATAGGTAGTATTGATAGGCTAATTCAATAGAAACAATATTTTAAAAACATGGGAATAAGAATAATAAAATACAAAAATACATTTGCTTTCTTTTAAAAGTTTATTTATAATGGTTAAATTTTAGATCATGAAGCCTAAAGTTGATTGTAACAGTACTTTATAGTGCTTCTAGCCTTTATTAACTTCATTATAACAATAAACTTCCAAATAAGAGTATAATATAATCAATGTAAGCCATTGGCGCTGTTAGATATTTGATTACTATTATATTGGAATCTCATACTATTTTCAAAGGAATAAATAAGGTGAATATATAGTTTATTGCTGTATGAGTATATTAGTGCACTATAATTTATTTTCTCGTTAGCTTTGCCCACAGCAAAGCATTCCAAATCAACAACAAAATTAATTAAACTATTGAATTTATTCTGAAGATGCAAATTGTTATAAATTTGAAGAAATTGGCACAGAAGCACAAATGTTATAGATTAATAGAATAACAAAAATATGTACAAACTTCCACATTTATAATATTAGTAATAACATTATGCTTTCAGTTTTGTTACCCATCCCAGCAGAGACTGGCTATTATGGCCAAAATTTATATTATTTATTCAACTCATAATAATTTAATTTGGTTCTTAGAAAACAAACTCTACTTTTATGAAGAGGTAATCCCTAAGTGCGTTCGCTGACTTAAGCGGGCGCACGGCGCGGGCGTCCGCCTCGCGGGCTTGTTCTTGTAATTTCCTAGAGCAGCGCTGACTTAAGCGGGCGACCCGTAGCACGCAGCGCGGGCAGCGGAAGCCCGCCACGCGGGCGACGGAGCACCCTCGCGGAGCTGTTTCTACAAAATCTATGAACGCCGCTGCGTTATCCGTGCACACGCGCCGTGCTTGTACAGTCAAAGCAACTAGTCGATAAAAATTTTTTTAAATATTTATTCTTTACGTACATATCAAATTTTACTTATATAAAATTAATACTATTTAATAACTAGTAGAAGTACATAGGCGTGCTCTATAAGAG
>LUGF01041014.1:149933-170604 GCA_001625245.1 Calycopis cecrops | reverse complement strand
GCCCGCGCCGGGGTCTGACGCTGTACGTATCTGAGTGTATATGAAGCAGCCGCTCTACCGCCGGGGTCTGACGCTGTACGTATCTGAGTGTATATGAAGCAGCCGCTCTACCGAGGGGGCCTGACTCTGTACGTAGCTGAGTTTATACGAAGTAGCTACTCTACCGCCCGCGCCGGGGTCTGACGCTGTACGTATCTGAGTGTATATGAAGCAGCTCGCTCTACCGCCTATATTTGTAATGTAATAGTGTATATAAAATATTGTCTTTCTACACTTCTTCTACATTAAGATTTGCTACGATTAGAGGATAGGCAAGGACGGTGAAGATTATGATGCAACAATATCACTAATAATTTGGAAAATTATTTGCTTGTATATTCTTGCATCACAATGTTTGTATTCAATTTAGTTGACAAAAAGATAATTAGTTAAATAAAAGATAGCATCTAGTTTATGTACCTACAACGAACTCGCAGCGCCTTGAACTCAATACAACTTTATTAATTTAGCTGTGCCCTGCGCATCTTGCTACGCCACCAACGGCTAATCACCATGAACTGCCACGGTAATGTATGGAATGACAGTGGCGCCATCTGTCTAGAATTGGTCTTTATTTATTTATTTTTATTTTATTAGGTTCGTCAACAATTGATTACACGTCATACATCAAATATAAAATACATAGAACCTTATACAAGTCAATCGCATAAGAATTACTTATAGACAAACTCAGCGTTCATATTTATAATTAAAATTGCCAAACATAGTACAAAATATAATAAATTGGTCAAAATAGTCTTAAAGTTAATTAGTGAGATTATAATTTAAATAGTTAAAGATAAAAAATAAATGTCAATGAAAGTACATTAATAATAAGACATACATAATTAGGTACCTATACACCGTTGGTCAAAAAATCTTTAGTGACATTTTAAATCAAATAATTGTGTGTTTAAGTGTAAGTGCAAGTCAAAAAATAAATGTCAAACAAAGTGAAATATGAAATAACAATACATCAGACAGATCAAAAAAAAATAATTAATAAATTCAATAGTAACCAATTTAAAAAATAAATGTCAATGATAGACAAATAATAATAAAGCAAACAGAATACAAACATACACAGTTGGTCAACAAAATAATATTAATTAGTGAGATTTTAAATTCAAATAAATTAAGATAAAAAATAAATGTCAATAAATCATAATACAATAAAAATGAACATAAATTTAAAAATTTAAAAAAGAGAATAATGTGACTAGCAAACTTTCAGATAATTTGTTAATTTTTTTTGAAAACAGTCAGGCGAGTCGAAGTGCAAGTCAATGGCTTTGCTGCATGTGTTAATAATTTTTATCATTCTAGCTAATGGAGAATTAGCACCTAGAACGGTTCTTTTCGGATCGCAGAATAAGGGCGTTATTGGTGTTCTTGGATAACGAACTGGGACTCGCAAGCTTAATTTTTCACTTATTTGAGGACACACAATTTTGAATCTAATAACCTTAAATATGAAGAGAGCATCAATAACTTGTGAACGTGTGGCTTGTGGTGTGTGGTCTTACAAATTTAGAAATCTTTGTGGGTCATACACAACAAGTTTGCTACAGATCATCACATGATCAAATTCATAGTTTTCTTTTTTTTTTTTTTGTTGTATGGTATAGGAGGGTAAACGAGCAGTCGGAGCCATTTTCATGACTACCGACGCCCACAAACATCCGCATAGAGGCTATACAGATGCGCTGCCGTCCTTTCTCCTTCCACCTCCATGGTCCACCGGCTACTTACACACCGCACGAAACGCGACAGCACAGCTGTCGCGTTTCGTGCGTTTCGTGCGGTGTGTAAGTGTCTTTACGCCGGTCTCGTGTAAGCGAGAGGTACCTCCCCGACTTTTTTTCGTATTTCGACTTTCGACTTTCGACTTCGAATTCGAATTCGACTGCATGCAAGCATGCAGTGTGGCACTACCTCTTACTAATTCTATTCTTCTTCTATTCTTTTAAGGATATACAAACAAACATTCTTATTTAAATATACAGAATTATATTATGATCCGCAGTTTCACCCGCGTAAAACTTATTCCAAGGCAAAGAATATTGGCTTAATTTACCTATGGAACATACACGCCGAACAAATTTTTTGCTCAATGAGTTCGGCAAACGATCGGCAATTGTTGTCCAATAGTGGACGTCTTCCTGCTGATGATGATGATGATGATGATGATGATGATGATGATGATGATGATGATGATGATGATGATGATGATGATGATGAAGATGAATATTAATTCAATGGGAACCAATAAATTTTTGAGGCATATGATTATGTTGTGATGTTCATCTGTAGCTAATTTCATTTCAATCTTTAGTTTTTACGTTAAATTATATCTCACAAACATAAAAACAAATTTGGGAATTTATTACATTACTAGGATTCGGTTTTTACTGCTTAGATAATAAAAGAAATCTTGTTTATAGTGAATAAAATTTTAGTTTATGGCCGTAAATTTTTGTCTTTAATCTAAATGAATTTGAATTTCAAATTCTGCAATTACCCAATATGATAATGACTGGTATCACAGGATAATACTTTTTTAAATCTTCATTTTGGTTCGGAGTTTTTAACAAGGACACGACAACCCCATCGCACCTTACCACTTGGACATTGACCACTTAGTTTTTATACTATTTACCACATTATATTATATTATTATCTAGAAATGATAATTACTGCTGAATATATATAACCAAACTACATAATTATTTGCATACCTCAGATGTTGGTTTTTGAGTGTATAGTCTGGATCAACCCTCCATCCATGAAGTTCAACTTAAAGTGTTAAATAGCTAATTGATACTTGACTCTTAACCTACAATTACTTTACCTCTAACTGGATCATTTGAAACCTAAATTCCTAATGACACATTCGTTTCCCCATTGGCTAGAAAAGTAGACCAATCGGGACGTTGATTGGAACCTCTGAAAATAGGCCCAAATAAAAAGCTGATTTCCTTCAAACACATCAACCCTGTGAGACCAACTGCCAGCCTCGGTATTTTGGAACCTATTCTAATTGAATTCTTTAAGGAGAGCTTACAGTTATCTCAAAGGTCGGCAATCCGCCTGTAAGATCACAAGTCATGATTTCTGTGGCGTTTGCCCCTTATTTTTATATAAATATAAACCTTTTGAAGTCCTGCTGCTAATCATATCCCTTTTCTCATAATATTCCTTTACGTATACGACGTAGGTCTAGAATTAGTTTAAAATCCAACAAAACTTATTGATAACGAATAACTTTAAGAGTCCTTTAAAGCACCGATGAAGTATATCCACGAAGTTGATGTGTTCCTCACTAATTAATGGTTTTTTTTATTAGTATAGGGGGCGAATGAGTAGTCGGAGCCATTTCCATGATTAGCTACGCCTATACACATTTGCATAGAGGCATTGCTTTCCTTCCTCCTCCCCCCTCCATGGACCACCGGTTACTTCCTTTTTTTTGGTTAAAAACAAAACCGCCTCGCGCCCTAGTGCTATAAAATATAAATACTGTGTACCACAGTATTCATATTTTATAAATTGAGTATGAAATTGAGTATGCCATATATGGCATACTCAATTTCTCATCAATAAAAATAAAGTTATTAAATTCATGAATATTTAAATAGATTACCAATTAAAGTAGAATATGTTTAACTTCACAATTAATGATGTCCTAATTCGTAATTGCTTTATTGGAAGTTCATTATTTCTGGTTTGGCAAATTGCTTCAATCAATTTGACCTTCTTGACTGTAGCAACATTTATTGACAATTATTGTGGATAATCAATTGCTATGGAGATCAATAAAGCCAAATTGATTGTTGAAGATGTTATTAATTGTTACGTCCCTGAACCAATATTTTGTTATCATTTTCTGTTAAGGACCCTTTTGCATCTTTAATTAGATCGAATGGAAATTCGTTTATACTTTTAATTAGAATTGAGTAGGGTTTACTGAAGTTTGCGGAACTGGCTTAATTACAATTAGTGCTTCTAAGACATTGGCCAACGTACTAGGGCTAGACGTTCATTATCATCAACCGGAATACGTCCACGTTCATATAAAGAAGTTCAACCAATAAATATTTCGTTCTTGTTGTCCTTTTCAGAAAAGAGCATAGCTCTCTAGATTTTATAGCTCTCGTTCTAGACTTTATATATTCAACTGTATGTCTTGTAACTAGATCTCTTAGTCTAAATCATTTGATAAATAATCTAAGGTCTAGCGTTAAGTTTAAAAGTCCATAGCTGGACATACGCCTATTTCCATGAACGCTAAAGAGGTATGGTTCACTGGTATCCAAATTAGATCAGCCGCAGCACTGACAGCGTCTTCCCTTCTAGCTTATTGTCGGCCACAGTCGTTATAAAGATACAACTTCTCTCTCCAAACTCAAAAATCATCCGTTCTTTTGACTTTATAACAACGTATGCTTATCTGTTGTGTGGTGACGCTTGATTTGAAATGTAAAAGGTCGAATGCGAAATATGGAAGACATAGTAAGTTTCGGTTGAGACTTGCATGACATGTACATATTTGGTCCTACTTTATATTATAAATGTTTGTGTTTTACGCATTCAAGCCAAAGCTTCTGAACCGATCACTATGAAATTTTGTACATATATTTTTAGAGGTCATCAAAAAGAACATAGGATACTTTTTATTAGTTTTCTTATCGAACGAAGCCTCGGGTAAAATCTTGTAGGTAATTATGTAATAGGATTTATGTACTTTAAAGAGTTCGGCGATATCATAAGCGCGAAGGTCTCAAATTAGCAATTTCTAATATATTAAAATATTTCATCGTACCTACCCATTACATATTTAATAAGCGAATTAATTAATAAAATGTAATATAGACAGCCATTTTTTTTCTCTTTTTGTAAGTGTAGGTATGTACAATATGTCTTTCCTCATTCGAATCGATCTACACTGGATATCCAAAATTATTGTTAGCAATTTAAGTATTAAAATGAATAACAGGCAGAGGTAGTGCCCTGCAGCATTGCAACTGAATTGAGACGGGATGTACATCTCGCGTGACACCGACAGTTGTAGTTATGCTGACGGGTGGCGCCAGTGGAGGAAGGAGGGAACCCACCTGCGTGAACATCTCTTCGCATATATATTTTGAAAAATGGCAAAAAGATATCTTGTCTAATTACGGAATGATTTTATCTTAATTGAAGTGGCCATCCACTCTTCCACTCCTTGTTTAGGCTCTCTACACACGAGGACTGCTAAACGAGTCCCACTACACGTTTAGAAGCTACTGACTTCAGATGCATGAAATAAAACCTTTATTTTTTCTGTAGTGCTAATTACACTGAACATTTTATAATTGGTGGACTTGTTATTGTAATTATATGTATTTGTAACTGTTTTTTTTTTATTGTAATTGTATTTGTATCTGTTTTTTACTTGTATTTGTAACTGTTTTGATTGTAATTGTATTGTAACTGTTTTTGATTGTATTTGTATTTGTAACTGCTAATTGTAATTAACACTAATATTAAGCTCTTAATGTTACTAATCCATATATGGATCTTGGTTGTCCGAAATAAACTGATTTTATTTTATTTTATTTTATTTTATTTAGTTATTTATAGTATAGATGGGCAAACGAGCAGTCGGATAATTTTCGTGACCAACGTCAATAGACATCAGAATACAAATGCGTTGCCCTCCTTTTTCCTCTCCCCTCCATGGACCCACTAAACTTATATTATCAGATGATTTTTTATAGTTTCAGATGCCAGCCAACTACTTACACATCTGGCCGCGAGGCAATTTCATGATGATCGCCCTTCCGAACCAAGACTGCTCCTGGACCGTAACCCTTTTCATGCCCTTCAAAAACTTCGCTCTCATCGACACAGAAGAGAAGCTTCTCAACTTCTTTGAAAAATTCTTCAGAGATTCAATACCTTTATTTGGGGAGAAGAGGTTAATCGAAGACTTCTTTGGCAGCAAACCATTACCCTTAGTCGCAATTAAGGTATGTAAACCATTAATTTATTATATTTATTTGAAATATTAATTTACAATGAAGTATTAAATATGAATATTAATTTGAAATCAATAAAATCAGGTAGTGAGAATAATTCTAAATCTATGAAAATTACATTGATATTTCTTTCAATTTCCATAGCCTAATAGACAAGACCCTTTGAACCCTTTTCAATTGTCACTTGTAATTTTAAACATCCCGAAAATCCCTATCCTTTCTATTGTTACTTTTTTTATTTTAAATGGATTATGAACTTTACGCAACACCTAGGACTACACGTTTAGCAGCGGCGATCGGCGATTTTGCTATTGCATCGATGCAGCATCACGATTTAGCGACTCTAAAAATCAACAATCAAGTCCAAATCGCCGATCGCTGGTGCTAAAATATCGTGTGTGCTGTTTTATTCTTGATCACTAATTAAGGTTAGAACTCGTTTGGGGTCCCGAAACACTAATTAGGACTTACGGAGTATCCGCAGGATTCTAAAATACAACTAATAAATCTTTGGAATCCTCTTACGAGTTCTAAAACATTTAATCTTAGTTCCCCAAATTATTAGGTTTTAGGCAATCTTTGCACCAATTGCCCTGTCAGAAATTAATCCTTCTTTATAGTTTAAGGAGGCATACGAGCAGTCGGATCCATTTTCAAGAACCCCGCACGAAACGCGACAGGACGCATGCATACATGCAGCCTGGCACTATCTTTTCCTAAAATTGTCATTTTGTTATATTCCAGTGTCGTCCGTACAATGTTAGCGATAAGGCAATTTTAATAGGCGACGCGGCGCATGCGGTAGTGCCCTTCTACGGCCAGGGCATGAACGCTGGCTTCGAAGACTGCGTGTTACTGGATCAGCTGTTCACCAAACACAACGACAACGTGGCTGCAACACTGGCTGAGTTTTCCGAGACGAGATGGCGAGATACTTTCGCAATATCCGACCTGGCTATGTATAATTATATAGAGGTATGTTATAGATTTATTATCTTTTTAATTTTAGTTTTATTCTTTTGCACTGCCAAAATCTTCAAAAGATAGACCAGGTGGACCTTAGCGAGAGAAATTATCCTAAAGGTGTTTTTTGAATGTAATGTCAAGCCTTTTGTTATTACAATTATTGGAAACATACAATTATAATGCAATCATATCAATATCTCAGATGGTAACATATTAAATGCCACTAAACATTTACCACGGTAGCTCAGTTCGGTTTATTAGATCAAAAAATGAATTTTCGTTTGTCATAACGGAAGAGTTAACGGAGATAAATTATTTTTTAAGTGGTTTCTGTTCTAATTATGCATCGATCTTAGATGTACCTAACGTTTGGTCTTTTTATCATTGCCAAAAATAATTTTATCGGCTGTTTCCTTAATATTTACTTAGGTGCCCTTAGGATAGACTTCTAGGAACATCTAGGCTTATCATATTCATAGTTCTCCTAATCATCATAGTTATTATTATTATATTATATTCATTTTTTACAGATGCGGGATTTAGTAACACGACCGTCGTATCGTCTGCGAAAGAAAATCGACGATTTCCTATTCTGGCTGATGCCCAACCTGTGGGTGCCTCTCTACAACTCTGTCACATTCACGACAATGCCATATAGTCAGTGCGTCAAAAATCGGCAGTGGCAGGATAAGGTAACAAGTTCCGCTTTTGTTTAACGGTAATATATCTCATCTCTAACTAATTTACAAATGTGAGACTTTGCAAGTATGATTGTCATTCTTTCACGTAAAATGGACTAAACGAATTTTCATAATATAACAAATATTATATACCTATATATGTATATAATAGTATATGTTTATAGAACTTTTACAGTTACAAGCTTTATATAGTATTTTTTATTGTCTTGAATAATATAGGTAATTATTATATACAGGGTTGATAAGAGTGAGAGGCATTAAATGAAACCACATATACTATATGTGGCTACAGTTAATCCGAAACTATTAAAAAAAAGTTTACGACAATATAATATTTTTTTCAAACAAGTTAAATAGCGAAAAATTGTTAACACTCTTTGTAACGGGCGGCTACAGCGAGCACGGGGTGAATGATCTCGTCATGCCATAGTCGGCGATCAGCTGCGATACAGCGTGTACGAAGTGAGAAAAAACTTTAAAAAATTCCTGTTGGTAAACTATTGCTTCGATTGATCTGATTTTTGTGGTATAGCCTAGAAATAATACACTAAATAAGCGGTTTAATTTAATGCCTCTCGCTTGTATAGATAGTGATAGTATATATATAGATATGCATTACCATCGTCGGCATTTATTAATCTTTTTTTGTACACGCGTGGCTAGTTTTTTTTTAATTCCTTGATAATGCCCAGTCAAGGGGTTAAATTATCTGAATTCTTAGTCAAAAGTATAATATCATCAATTTAAATTATAGATAGTAGTAGGCAAGTATTTCTTATATACTAGACGACCAGGCTGGCGCAGTGGTACAGAGCTCGGATAAGCGGAGCATGTTGCGCCAGGGACCGCGGGTTCGAATCCCGCCGAGGTCATGGAACATCTAAGTGTTATATGTATTTCTATAATAAAAATCTTGAATATATAACATGTATAAAACATATTAAATACATTTCCGTTGTCTAGTACCCGTAACACAAGTCCTTACGGTGCTAGGGGCTAAGTAACGTGGCGTAAAATGTCCACAGATATTATTAGTAGTATGTTAATATGTAGATTGTTTCATCTACAGACTACATATTAGCATACTAGTATAGTAGTAGTAGTAGTAGTAGTACCTTTATTAGATAGAGATTACTTTTGATAAGATATCCATAAATTTTGCCAAACAGAATAAATTAATAATATACAGTTTTATATTATTCTCATAATTATAAATGAAATGTCATTTCATATACCGAAAGAAGGATATCTAAATTAGATTTTTGTGAATTAAAAAAGTAGTAGTTTGGATCGGTTGAAAAGTTTAACTTTTATCAAAAAAGCTACTTTTGTTGTAAATGCCTTGTTGTAAATGTTGTAAATTTTATTCTTGTAAATGATAAAGTATTTTGTTTGCAGGTCCTCACGTTCGTGATAATAGCTTTTATATTTGTGTTACTGAGCATCTACATGATATGCAGAGTGATGTGAATAGTCGTCGTTAGAATTAGAACAATACATGTATTTATTTGTGTCGTATAATTAAAACAAACTATAATAATAATACGATTTATGTTTTATTTTTTTCTGTAACAGCAAGGTTTAAAGGTTCAAGGTTTCCGTTTTTACTATTTGCTATTTTGTTTATCAAAGGGAGAAATTATTAATTAAATAATGTGTTTTTTTATTTGTTAAAACGTTCCACAAAAATGGTATAATTTGATTACAAGCATCCGTAAAAATAGATACTTTTAAACACAACACTTCATGTCTAGTATAAAAATAGAGAGAAGGAGAATTAACGATATAATTATTATCAAGCTCAAGCTCGCTTGTAAATTTATTAGTAATGGATGTTAAGTGACATTAAAATAAAGCAATTAAAACGGGCTATATTAAAGAAGATAAAGAAAGAAAAAAGAAGAAAGATAGAAAGAAAGGTAATATTTTTTATTGATCACAAATTTTTTCACTATCTTAATGATCCTTACAGAGCTTATCATATTAACATGTAATATATTTACTACCTACAATACAAGCCCATATGCAGGCCATAAGCCAACTTATACCTTACGTCCGCTATCTTCATAGTGTTAAAAATACCACTATAGGTAACAATTAATAATAATCAAAGCTACATTTTATATACATACTTCAATAAATCTACTAGAACAGCTGTTTAATAAGTTTACTTATGACGTGTCTTGAAAAATGATAATGAAAACTAAATTTAGACAATGAATCAAGATGATATAAAAACTACGTGATCATGAAGTTTCTTCTTCTAACTCCTCCAAATGTGATTACCGCCTTTTTGGTAATAACGAGCAATCAAATTATTCAACTTTGCTTTGTAATCTATTTAGGCGCTTATACATTTTTATTTTACCTTTAGACGTGTTTTCTATCAATTGATAATTATAATTTATTTTTATAATTTTATTTTGTTTATATTTTTTAATTTTTTTAAATATTTTTTTTCTTGTATTATATAAGAAAATCAAACCGACTTCAAACCTTAGTAATATTTTTAAATCTGTTATAAAAAATGTTTTGATATTATAAATATTTATAATTTTGACTATCTTGTTACATTACAGTATAGAAACATTTAAAATAAGCTAAAATTATTAAATATCTAACTATCGCTTCAGTTTTGAATTCGTCGTGGGTTCCTAATTTCAATTATAAAAACTACAATGGATACAAAATAGCTTACAAATAAGATTACAAAAATAATTCTCAAATTGTCCAAGCGAAACTTCTTAAACTTTCTTTTCTTTAAATTATATTCATTAGGCCGATTGAATGAATAAATTTCATCTAAACGCTTCATAACCAATCCAGATTCAAAATATCGCGATACACGTTTTTGAAATAATGTAGAGAAAGGACAACCGCGATTTGTGAACATACTAGATATAGTATTAGCTAAATTCCAATAATCAAGCTTTGGATTACCGTCTACATCGGTGAATTCTTCTTTTCTCAAAACATAAGTATACTCTAATTCCACTGTATATAAATCAGGTCTTTCAGATACCACATCCAAACTCTCATCTTCAATATAGCATTCCGAGGTATCTTTTCCTGGCACAGTCAAGTTGAAAGAAACCTCGAAGAATTTCCTTACATCGGAATTAATGCAAGGCTTAAATGGCAAAGAAGATAGGTCGTAAAAATTAACGTTGAAATCTTCTTTATGATATCTCACAAGAAAACTGTAAAATGTTGTGGTATAAAAACTACAAATGAAAAATGTGAACCAAATCCAAAATATCATCAAAGATCTTAATTTCTTTTCTTTAATTAAATTTTTATCTGTATTTCCAAATAAATACCCCCAAATTTGAAGAAAAATAGTTTTAGAATATCGGCTTTTAAGGAATATATGACTTATGATAGCGACTGTGACGGAAACTGTAAAGTAAGATGTTGCTATTAACATCCATGTGGTGCCGTCGAACTTCTTATAAATCTTTGTCCAGGTTGGCATTCTTGATGATGATATAAATAATTGTATGATTGGATAATTATATCTATAGACGAAGTCATACTTTTCTACTCGATTCTTCGTTAACAGGAATCCACCAGCAATCATACTTGCTCTTTTGTTGTCAAGATATTTCAATAATCCTGTGCTGGATCTATTAGGTAATACAACTCCATGTCTGCTGGTTTGCGAGACTAATAAATAGTTCACTGATATATTCTCATGTTTAGCTATATCTGATATTAAAAATTGTTCTATTCCTTCTTTTTTTCCACGAATTCGAAAATCTGTATTATTTTCAAAAATAATAAATGGCATACCTTCTGTGACCGCTACAGTTATAGAACAATTTCGTAGTCCGCTCTTTAGTTTGTCTACAAACGCATTAACAGTGTTGCCACATGTACCCAACATAACTATATTATCGATGTGTTTTCCGCAAACACCCATGTCGTATGGAAAATATGTGTATGTCTTAGTTGAATTAATTTCTTGATAGGCCACGACTATAACATTTAGAACATCGTTTTTTAAAAGCAATTGAAAAACATCCTGTTTTTCATTTTCAGCTAGTTTTTCAAAGACTATAATAAAATTTGCTTCAGCGTTCCAAAAGGTACTGTTTGCTAGTTGAACTATGGTTTCTTCAAATTGATTGGCATCTCTATTGTGTACTATTAAATAAGAGTCGGTGAAGCTAGTCGAAATTTGTACATTCCTTACAACGTAGCAGTCAAAATCACTAAAAGATTTGAGCCAAAAATTTAGCTCATCTTTAGGGGTAGCTATAGATATAACTGTACCACATTTCAAGTTCTTGGTAACAATGCTCAGAAGACAATTTCTTTTACTCACTATTTTCTCCGTGCATCTAAAAATATTCTCAAATTCATTTTGGACTGTGGCGAAAACATTAAATATGACCACAATAATGAAAAATAGAAAATTCTGGAGCAGCATATTGAGCTGGAGACACTAGTAACGTACAAAGTTCCTCGTGTGGCTTTTTATACTACTCATTACTATTTATTCACATTTGGCTCGTTAAACTTGATTTATTGGTACATAGTGGTTTCATTAATATAGTGGTGATGAATGATGATTGGTATCTATTTTAATTGGCAGTAGGCAATTAGGGCTAGGGCTAATGACGCCATGTTTTATACGTCGCCTTTTTTTTGTCAAGTTGTTAATCGAAATAGGATTTTTATTGTGCTATATTTAGTATAGTACTTGCTAGCTGTAATTTCATTCGCTTAATCAATCTCTCTTTAATTTTTATAGATAAAAAGCTTTTAATGTTATTGCAGAGAGTTTATTATCATCATCATCATCAGTCCACTGTTGGACATAGGCCTCTCCCATATACAAATCCGTTCCATGGTTTTCGCGCGAAAGAGTAACAAACATACATACAAACTTTCTCATTTATAATATTAGTGGGGTAATAATATTTTTTATTTAGTCTATGCTTAGACTAAATAAAAAGTATATTTAGTCTAAGAGTCTATGTAGTAATATTTCTAAGGTTAATGCGAATTAAAAATAGCAATCGTATTTTTTCAATTTTGTCTATTAAGCTCGGTTACAAAACAAATAATTGAAATTCGCATTCCGAAAAGTAAAATATAAAAGTGAACTCTAAAATCAGAAAGTGGTACAGGTTTGAAGCGGTTTGTGTGTTTGCTTTTCATTAATTGACTTTTAAAATATATATCGCTTAAATGTTTATTTATCAGACCAGACTCAAATAAGTAGCTAATGTATCTCTGAAATGTCTCTAACATAGGGAATCCTTTTGTTGTGTACATTGTCGCAATAAAATAAGAGGCATAGTCCCATGTGTCCATCTTTCGGTTACCATCTTTATCAATGTATTTATACTCCCGAAATTCATAGTTGTATTCCATATATATGGTATACAGGTTCCTCTGTTCCCCGACTTTGTCTAGGGCAGTCTCGATGTACAGACATTCAGGGGACGGATCGGTCTCCAGAGTTTCGTTATACGTATATAGAAAAAGCGATTGTATTGTCTCTGTGATGCAGGGCGTCATAAAAGTTGTAAACCTTTTATCGTAGGTCGGCGAAACATTCGTACTCTTTCTTGTTAGTATACTATACAGTGCGGTGTTGTAGAAACTGCTGACAAAGTAAGTGAATACAATCCAAACAATCATGATGATTCTGAATTTTTTCGTGCGAAATAAATTACTGTCGGTATTACCATAAAGGTATCCCCAGGTACGAAGCATTATCCACTGACGATCCTCAATCCCAATCAGCAAACGGCGAACAATTACGATGACTATTGTAACGGTTATGTAAGTCAGAGCAATAAGCAAAAATGTCGACTGACCGAAAGGCTGGTATACACTTTTCCACGGCTGTTCACCTATAGCAGAGGTATACACTTTCAAAACAGGAAAATAATATCCAAACATTACATCCAAAATTTCTACACGGTTTTCTAATAACACAAAAGCGCCCGCCACTATGCTGGCTGTGTTGTTTTGCATGTATGATAGTGATCCTGTGAAAGTGCCGTTCGGAAGGACTATTCCATATCTTTGATCTGGCGGTACCACGATGTACTCTATGGAGATGTTCAGTTGTTTTCCAATATTCGTTAGCATATATTGCTCGACTCCTTCAATGTTATCGAGGAATTTGAAGTCTTTGTTATTCTTATCGATAATAAACGGCGGATCCTCTGAAACGGCTGCAGTAAATGTACAGTTTCGGAATCCATTTTTAAGTTTGTCTGGAAACAAGTTTGCTTTATCTACATCACTACATTTTCCCAATGAGGTTATATTATTAACAGTTTTGCAACAGTTGTTATCGTCAAAACAGAAATAAGTTGAAATTTCCACTTCATTGATATGCCTCTTCAAAAGAATCACGTCGAAAATATTTAAACGTAGTAACATTTCAAATAAATCAACCTCCTCGTTTTCCTCAAAATTTTTCATTACGATTATGTATTTTGCTCTCGGATTCCATCCCTTGTTCGTCTTTAATAAATTCATTTTTTCAAAAAAGTTTGTTTTGTTTCTCACTGAAATAATATAGCCATTAGTGGTCCAGAATCGTTCTTTCGTACGTGATGTATATACGTGATTACAACAATTGCCCTCGTTCGTATTCCCATGAATATAAACCGGATCATTCATCGACTGAAGTAGCTGTAAATTGGCGCCTCGTGGAAAATATTTATTTATAATTTTGTACAAGCAAACTCCTTTGACAAATTCAAAATCATAATGACTTATTATATCGTTCTGCAACTCTTTCAGTTTAGTTGATGCTGTGTATTTTAGCATTCAGCGAGCAACTGGGCCAATCGACTGAAGTATCGGCTTAATAAATGACGTTAAGGCGGACAAACAAGACTCTGTAATTTTCTGATACACGCATAAAGATGTTTGTTCTATCCTATCATGATTAATGACTCGGAGCTCATAATGATTAATGAACAGTCTCAAAGGATATCATTATATGATATTTAATGATACGTATACTAATTATGAAGCAAAGGTACGCCATTTTTTTTGATAAGCGAACTTTAGGTACTTCGTTATCGATTTTCTGAAAGTAGGTCAACTCTATTACAGAGATTTACTTGTTACTTAATTGCATAAACGTAGAATTGAGGATGAGACAATTCTCCGCCTTACGGATCTGTACCGCCGTTCCGCTTATCAAACCTTACATCTTTGGGCTTCGAATGATGGTGGTGTAGTGACTAAGTACGAAATTAAATTATGGTCTACCGAGTTATAATTCTAGATAAACACTCTGCATGGTATCATAATGGCTTCGCCCTGGTGGCTGATGTCATGGCGGCATGGTCGCACGGGTGGGCACGATCGGTGACGTATCTTTTGCTCTTTTTAGGGTTCCGAAAAAACGGAACCCTTATAGGATCGCTTTGTTGTCCGTCTGTCTGTACGTCTGTCAAGACCTTTTTCTCTAAAACGCGTGAAGGGATTAAGCTAAAATTTTTGTCAATTACGGAGGTCAGTTACGTCTCGATGCCTTGAAAAAATCACACTTCTAAGTTAACGCAATAAAAAGTTATAGCCACACAAATTTTGTATGAAAACGTACTTTGTCGAAAACCAAAAAATTATCGGGTACTTCTCGTAATTGACCTGGGGTTGTGAAATTTGGCAAAAAGTAAGAACTTATAGCACATATAGAAGAATAAATCTGAAAACTATTAAATTATAATATGTAGTAGATCATTGGAAAAATCATTATCAACTTATAACTGTAATTCGCCTACTAAATGTGTGTGAGCAACCGCTTATATACGTTTGTCAACTTAAACGGCAGGCGTAAAGTTACAATAATTGAAAACCATGCATTACGTTTGGATTACGGAACCCTCGGTGTGCGAGTCGGACTCGCACTTGGCCGGTTTTTTATGGTTTATCAAACGAGCAGTTTGAGCCATTTCCTGACTACCGACCCCCGTAGCCATCCGCAAAGAGGTTATACAGATGCGGTGTCCTCTTTCCTTCTCTCCTTCAATGGGCCATCGGCTACTTACACACCGCATGAAACGTGACATCAACGCCGGTGTCGTGTAAGCAATAGGTACCTCTTACTAAAGAAATGCTTTACATATAATATTGGAGTGAAATAATGACGAATTTTTTGCGCTTTTGACTTTTGTTTGACATAATAAAATTAATATACTTTAGTGAGCTATGCATATTGGCCTGCCATCCAATTGCAAATTGACCTCCTGACAAAAAAACATAAATCTTAACATAATTGGAATTAGTAAGAGCTGAAAAATGTAAAAAACAAAAAACACCATCTATATCCATTGGTTAGGTAAAAGGGCGTTCCCATGGCGAGCGCATACCGAAATATTTGCGACGAATCGAAAGTGTTACGGGTCAAATTAATTGGTCGTTAGTTTTGACCACATAAAGGGGACAGGCCCTGCGGACACTAATGAAAATTTATTGTAGGGTACCCTCAAAATATTTTTAGAAATATCTCGAGTCACAAAAACATAATGGTCACGGTTAAAACTTAGATTCTTGAGCATGTGAAGGTCAGAGACAACACATAAGCTTGTCTCTGATAATCACACGTTTTTATGGGCAAAAGTTTCAGAGTAACGCCAATAATAAAGAAATGTAACGTAAGATATGTATAACCTATGTGAATATTGTGAAATATTTTGTATTATACAATATTCACATATGTAATATTTTGTAATATGTGAAATATTTTTCTTTAGTGAATAAAGAGGCAAACGAACAGTCTTTTGAAATTCGTTTAAATCGGAAGGGAGAAGAGGAGGAAGAAGGTACCTACACACACTCTCTTTCCACAATCTCTTCTCTCAAACTATATTTTGATGTGACGGTTGTCAGGCCCGGAGAGAAATGAGGCATCGGAACGTCTTAACGTGCTCTCTGAGGCACGGGGATGTGACACCGTCAAGTTCCTCCTTTTTTATAGCATAAGGGGGCAAACGAACAATTGGAGCCTTTTGATGAGTACCGGCGCCCGTGGACTTTCGCATGATTATTACGCCGATGCGTTGCCCTCCTAACATCCCTCCCCAATGGGCCACCGGCTACTCACAAGCCACACGAAACGCGACCGCGACGCTGTCACTTTACGCCGGTGTCATGTGAGCGAGAGGTACTTTCCCTGTCATGCCGGCCCAGTTCCGTTGCATAGGAGGATGTAGTGCCATGCATGGTGCGTGACACTACTTCCTCCAATGCAACAAGTCACTACCTCTTCGTACTCTAGACTGTTATAAGAAAATCCCAATAACATACTTTTTTTATCTGATTCATTCCGACCAGGGAGACGATCTCGGGACCCCACCTCTTTGGTTAAACATTCTCACCACTAGACCACCAGGCAGTAACTACAACAACTAAACAAAATATATTACCCACTCCAACCCGATAAGTAATGAAAGTTACCAACATGATTACTGTGCTCCAATTGTGAAAGCTTTTAGTTAGATTATTTTGGAAGTATTTGATTCAAATTCGCTGAATACACATCAAATGGCCGGGTCCCTTTGACGCGCCGCCAATTAAATTGACTCGCTTCCCGACAGTGATCAAATAAAATGGTAGCTGGTGATATTGAAGTATTTATTTTTATTGAAATTCAAATGAACAGATTGTCTGATAGAAGGATGACGACTGTAACAAAGGTAGTTAAATAAATAAGAGAATATGCAGATTAGTACATTTTTTCCCCGCATGGTATAGAGGGGGCAAACGAGCAGTCGGAGCCATTTCATGACCAACGACGTCCATAGACATCCGCATAGAGGCTAGACAGATGCGCTGCCCTCATTTCTACCTCCTACATGGGCCACCGGCTACTTACATGCCGCACGAAACGCGACATTACACATACAAAGAAGGAGGCCTATGGCCCGTGGAAGGGGGAGGAGAAAGGAGGGCAGCGCATCTGTACAACCTTTATACGGATGTCAACGGACATCAGTAGTCATAAAATGGCTCCAACTGCTCCTTTGCCCCCTTATATTCTTAGAAATTTCAGACTATTGTTCAGACTGTTTAGTTAGTGAACAAATTATATAAAAATCCTAGATATGTTAGTAGTTAAGAATAATATGAGAGAAAATTGTGTATGTCTATTATATATTTTTTTACCTTTATAGTACTTTTATGTGAGTGACCTTTACATTTATTTTTGACCTATACAGTGAGTACCTAAAAGTAACTCTTTACTTAGGTACTAGGTAGTAGGTACTAAGTCTAGTGCCTAACTAGTTGACACTACGAGTATAGTAAACCATGGAACCAGCCCTGTCTTCCCCTTCCGAAGTTTTTGCGGTTTCAGCCGTTTCGAGCGCCGCGGAAGTGGGCGAGTGTCCTACAACTTGTGTTAACTCCAACAAACCGCGATGCCACAACTTTCTATAAATCCCGCGTAAATTATTCTGCTCCGAACAGAAGTTCGCTCGAACTTGCGGTATTTCCAGGGGGGAGGAATTTTTCAACAATAAAAAAAAGTATTTGCCAGGCATTTCATAGTTGTTTTCAAGAAATGATCAAGCAATTTCGTCAAAGAAATTTTGCTTGTCGTTTTTAGGGTTCGTAAAGCAAAAGGATAAACTGGGCACTTACAGGATTACTTTGATGTACCTCTGTCAGTCTGTCAAAACCTTTTCCTCATACGTAGAGGGATCAAATTGATATTCATTCATGTGGTTAAATACCTCCAGTTGAGTTGACATACTTTCGTCGGTATCAGGTGCTAGTTGACAAATGATCGAACAGAGTTTATTGATTTTAATTATTGTAGCACTGTTTTTAAAACTAGATAACTAAAGATCTGTTTTAGAAGTTACCTACTATTATAGTGTCTAACAGATAATCGATACATAGGTCTTAAATACATCATCATCATCATCATCAGCCTATTACAGTCCACAGTTGGACATAGGCCTTTCCCACAGCACGCCACTTGCCTCGATCTACGGCTAACCTTTTCCACTTTCTGCCCACAGCTTTGCTACATATAATACTTAAAATACCTTCAAAACAAAACTAGTGAAAACGTTACAGTTTTTAGTCACTTAGTTCCTAATTGGCTAGCTAATAAATGGGCTATAGTAGGTGATGGATCTAGAATCTATAACCGCTGACCTATTTCTCTATAATTAAGTTGCTACCCGGTCGCGCCAGTGTAGCTCGAACTCGTAATATTCAATTACTACGTAGTCGCGTTTTGATTTGATCAATCATACTGCGAGTTTCGGTACAAGTTCGGCGGTGAACCAGAGCCGTATAAGTTTAACTGAGGTTAGTTAGTTGTAACCGAACGTTTGTGCGGTTAAAGACAATGTAATAAAGTTAAATAATACATAATACTAGTTGCTTTACACGGTTTCACCCGCGTAAGTTTCGATCCCGTTGAAATATTGAGATGAAAAATAGATGTTGGTCTATTCTCAGAACCACCTATTGGCAGACTTCGTGAGAATTGTCGAGTCATATCGGAGCAGTATGGTAACTAACATTGTGGCAAAAGAAATTGATTGAAGATTATTTATTTATAAATGTCTTTGAAAATCTTTGTCTGGATATTGTAATACGTAAGTATAAGACTAATTAAAATCCTGTATCATAGAACTTAGTTTAATAATGTTGAAGCGTCGGATTATTCAATCATAACTGTTCCTGTAAGGTAACCAAAGCCCGTAGGTGAAGTAGACTTGTTTATGTATGTACGCTGGTAACCCATACTAATATTATAAAGGCGTGGTGTGTTTGTTTGTTTGTCCATCTTTCACATCGGATCAACAGATCGATGTGATATTTAGTATGAAGGTAGTTGAAGGACTGAAGAGTGCCTAACAATCCTTATTGTTAAAGTATTAGTACTTTTGTATGCGTCTGAGAAAACCCGAATTGTCATAAGTAGCTAAAATAACCGTCAGTTTGATAAGAGCTTAACATTTCCCAGCCGTAGCTATGAAGAAACATTTCAAAAAAACTTATCTCGACTTATTAACATTTAGTTGAAATTAATACTCAGTTTTTCGACCCATTTAACGAGATTTTTAGATAAGTTAACTAATTATCTCATAATTTAACATTCATATCAGATATTTTAAGATAATTTAGACTCATTAGAAATCTCATCTCCCCTGGAGCGGCAGGGATCCTGTTTATACATTTATTACTCCACATTTTTAGTACAAAACGATATTTAAAAACATCCCAATCAGATCCCATGCGTCAGATGTGAATCAATTCGGAGATCGAATCGTAAGGATATCTTTTATGGTGTCCGCGTAGGGTTGCCAACATCTCATTCGCCTGTATATTACGAAGGTGTTAGATAAAAATATACCTTTGCAGAAAACAAATAGTTGTTTTTGTATGAACTAATTACATACATTTATAAGTAATAATTTATTATAAATCGATTTGGATTTTCCCGGCATTTCACTGCTTTCATGACATTATTTTTACTCAAAGTCAAGAGTGTCAGCCTGAAAGGGACGAGGTTAGACCAAGAGGAGTTTTAGGGTTAGGCACCTCAAACGGAACCCTTCAGGTATCCGTCTGTCTCACGGTTTCAAGAAAATATCCGTCCAAGTGCGAGTCGGATACTGAAGGACGAGGAGACAAAGGTACACGTATTACAACTTTGTGTCGTTGTTTGTAAACTTATATTTGCGGCGCCATTATACATTTTGTATGAAACGATGAATAATGGGCGAGATATTTGTATTTTTGGGCATTTATATTTGATGGTCTGTTTGTATTTTAAAGTGATGAATACGCCGAGGCCCAAAAACAACACAAACATTACTTTGTAATATTACTTGCTGACCGAACGTTGTGGCAATACAATATCGAGGTCTTATATAAATAAACCGGTATCAGCAGAATAAATAAAATAAAGCTTTTTTTGAGTTGGACATATTCGTGCGAAAA